>PVKM010004849.1:32192-50489 GCA_004027735.1 Carollia perspicillata | reverse complement strand
TGATCAGCACAGGAGGAGAGGGGCTGATGGCCATGTCAGCAGGCAGCTTTCCTGAACTGCAGAAGAAGAAGGTGACATGACAGACTGCACAAGGAGGCTGGGATGTAGAGGCTCTGGACATCAGTGCCTACCATAGAACAGCCAGAATGTTCCTAGGGTATGTCAGGGTATCGTTTTGACAGAGGTTAGGGAAAATTGTCTTCATTTCACTTTAACCAGAAAAAGTACCTTTGAATCTCAAGTTCCCAACCTTTGATATAGGTGACTACTGTTCACAGTGGTATAACCAAGGATCTTCTGGGGTGAGGGGGAGAAGCATACATTTAAACAGAATTTAGATAACCTTTAATAATGTAGAAGGAAGAAGAGGAGGAATCATAGATAATTACTTCTATAAAACACAAACTGGAGATATAACATCCTCTATAAAGAGAACAACAATAAACATTCATATTAAGAGACAAGGAAATCACCAAAAAAAAAAAAGCTGATAAATACAGAGAAGAGATTTCAATTTTATTTTCAGTGTTTTATATACTGCGTGGCGGATACATGGACATGTATTATGCTATTCTTTATGCCTTCCTTTATTTGTCTGAAGTATTTCATTAAAAATAAGTCTGGTATCATTTGGTTTTCTGGACTCTGTCGTTTGTGATCTGATGAGCTGCCATCAGTCAGCAGAGAGGGGGAGAAGAGGGTCTCAGTTCCTCAGGCTCATTCCCTCCAGAAGGGAGAACCAGACCACAGGTCCCTGAGCTTAGATCATCAGCAATATCCCGCACATCTTTACAGTCAGGGCGCCGCCTTCATCTCCCTGTCCCCTGCCCCCTCACAATTGTTCCCTTTACATTTGGGAACTGAGTTGCATCCTATAATTTTCCACTGCCCCAGTTGCACCAAGGAGTGGGTGTAGTAGAAATTCAATATCCACTGGTACGTGTCATTGTTCCTGAGTCAACTTTGCTTTTCAAAAACACAATATGTTATTAAACAAAATCTTTCCTCTATTCTGAACAACAGATGAGTGGTTGGGTTTTTAAATATAGATTTAAGAAAATCATATACATGCTTAGTCCACTCAAAAGCTAATCGCCTTCTAGGGTTTCTTGAGACTTGCTCGGGTGGGTTACCCCCTACCCCCAGGACCCGTTTCTGAGTCACATAATGGTAACACATTGCTATAAAAATGCTAACTTCTCTTCTGTTGTGCTTCTGCTGTTATTCAAAAACAGCCAAATGGATGTTATTGAAATCCGGTCCCAAAAAAGGTTGAAATTGCTCCCCAGCTGGGCCTGAGACCCTGTGTGCCAAATTTCAGCCTAAAGAGAATTCTTATATTTGAGTCACTGTGAGCAGCTGAAAATATGAGGTTTGGGGTGGAAATGCTAACAGACTCTTAACTATCATTTTGCAAACCATGTGATTATAACACAATGCAAACCTCCTCTGGAGCAACTCTCTGGCAAAAGCAACAGAAACAAGACGTCTGGGCCCTGAAGTTCTGCCTTTACAAGCTTCCGCTGGGTTAGCGGCAGGCAGAGAAGGCCGGGCGATGACACTGCCGACATTTCTGTATTTGCTGAGGTTAAAAGACGGGCCCAGTGGTGAATTTCTGCTAACCGAGGGAAGTGTGTGCAACTCATTCCTTCACAGGGCTCCTTGGAACATGGGTTTATGGTCACCCTTGCTTGTTCTGAAAGTGTTATTGCCAACACAGTGCTTGGTTCCAACCAGACACGAATTGTTTGCCACCTCTAGTCCCATTGGCTTAGTCACACTTGCTCCCATTCCAACTTGGCAAAAATGCCCGCACCGCTTTGCCACTTGCTTCTATCATCTGGCAGTTAAATGTGGGCTGAATCTCTCCCCAGTAACGTCCAGGGCTACAAAGATGCTTTGGTTCCAGGCTTCAAACACATGTTTCAGGTGGCAAGTGCCCAAATGTAGGTAGCTTCCATGGGCTGATCCATTCAGGAGCCCGTCTCATGATAGAAGGCGAGTAGAGCTGCCTAAAGGCAGTCCCCCTGAGGGCTGCTTCCAGGAGAGCCCCTCCTCCCACCTCCTGCAACGCTCAGTCCTCCCAAAGCCCAGTCACCACGTGGCTAATTTGTTTCTGCCATTTAACAGCTGGCCTACTTTAGGCAAGACATTTAAACACACTGATCCTCAGGTTTTTCATCTATAAAATGGGGGTAGCACCTGCCTTCTGCCCAGTTGTAAGGATCATAGAGTGTGTTTCTTAAACTGCAATGCATCATATACATTTTTGGCAGTGGTATTATCTTGGAATCTCATTATAACTTCAAGATTCTAATCTGAGTTAAAACTACAATTGAAGTCAGTAGGAGTGGATATAAAAATGTGCTCCCATTAGAAATAGCAGGCCACCAGTTCTAAGAACCAGTAAGAATCAGCTGCCTCCTACATACTTAGTCCTCCATTAGGGGCTACAAAGCGTACATAGACATGAAGACATGACGCCTAACTTTAAGGAGAATATAAGTTAGCATGAAACACAAGATACTTGGTAATTCAGTGATAGATAATCTAGACACTATATCAGTGTAGAACTGAAGAGAAGAAGTGAGGGCTAGAGAAATAAGGGTGGCTTCATGGACTGGGGATGTGGTAGATAATATTGTTTGTGTTTATCAAAGATCGCTTCTTTAGGGGATTTGATCTTCTGCACTCCATGCGGTTTTAGCTGGTTTTCCAGTCACAATATCGTGTGATTATACCAATAATACAAAAACCTCATATGGAGCAATGTCCTGGGTACCCCTGTGGGAATATGCCCCAGGCATGGCTATCACTGTGCCATATCTGTCCAGCCAGAAGGACTGAAAAAAGGAATGACCCTTGATCCAAATCAGGCCAATGAATCCCCACCTCCCACCCAGACATTATAAATGGGGGAGAAGGGGAGCTCTTCCTTGTGGGTTATGCACTCGAGGGGATGACATAAGTTTGGAGCTTTCTGTAGCCCTTCAGTCTAGAAGAAGGACATCTGAAGAAGGAGAGATTAAGTTCAAGACAGGGCAAGGTGGAGACTGGACATGAGTGGAGGGACCCACCAGCACTGTCGGGGTCCCTGGCATCCCCAAGACAAACTCGTCTGTCCTTCCCTAAACCAGATTTTCATTTTCTGCCTACAGAGGCTGGGTGTGGATTTTCTTCCCTTTGAACCAGGAGTCATCACTCTTGGTGGAGTTTGAACTGTGTATTTAGAACTTGGTAGGATTTGGCTGTGCTTAGGGAAAGGACAGGCTATTCTGGGCACGGTCCAGAGAGGAGATGAGCGTGGCAGGTTCCAGGAATCTGAGAACAGCCTGAGTGGAGCAGAGGGAGTAAGCCGGGAAGAAGAAAATAGACGAATTAGGAAGGGGAAGGCCAGTTTCGAGTTTCCTCAAACCAGATGATAGTTGTGGTTTGATTAGGGCGAAACAGAGTTTCTAAAAAAAAAAAAAAGAAAACTGCATCTGTTTAAAGGCCAAAATCCAGGTCTGTTTATTTGTCTTCTGAGGTTGCTATAACAAAAATCCCACAGACTCGTGGTTTAAACTACTAACATTTATTTTTTTCACATTCCTGCTAGCTAGAACTCCATGATCGAGGTACAGCAAGTCTGGTTTCTGAAGCGCACTCTCTGGCTTGCCGATGGTCACCTGTCACCATGTCCTCACAGGCCTGTCCTCTGTGCACCAGCGGGAAAGCGGGCTCTGCTGTCTCTTCCTTTTCTTATAGGATCACCCCTTCTACCAGATGAAGTCCTCACCCTCATGACCTCATTTAACCTTAAATTCCCTCTTTACTACTCTGTTTCCAAATAATGTCACATCGGGGTTTGGGGCTTCACATAAGAATTTTAGGGGGACACAATTCAGTCCACAGCCTCTGTCAAAACTAAAAGCAGGAGAGGTTGAGAGTGGAGACTCCCACACCACGCAAGTGGGGGGGCATCGCTCCCGCTCCTCAGGAGGAGTCCGGCAAAATCTGCTCGTGTGGCCCCAGTGCACGCCCAGGACCTAAGGGGTTCAGAGTCTTTTCTCCCAGCACACTGTGGAGTCCATGCAGAAAATGGTTTCTGAAATTCTAAGTGTTCTTTTTAAGAGTCAAGGAGTTGGGAGCAACCTAAATGGCCACCATGAGGGAAACTAAATTTTAGCGCTATTATCCTATGTAGAAGAAGTGAAAAGATCCTAGAAATACATGTATCCATATGAATAAAGCTCAAATATAATAATGTCAAGGAGAAATTCAAGTTACCGGAGGAAAAATAGAACAGCTGGCTCACACCTAAAGGGCTGGTCTCTCCCCAAGTCCTTGTTCACAGACACCATGTGGTATAGCCTGAAAGTGGCCATGGTGGGAACACGTACACCATGGAAATTGGCATAAGCTTTAAGCCAGGGTTTTGTTTTGTTATTTTCCCTTCTTGGACAGCCAGTCGTTAAACATTTACCAGGATACTATTGGATAACACTTTAAGAAAGTATTTAAAACACAATTTATCATAATAACTATAAAAACACTATATAAAGTGTTTATTATTTGGTAAGATAAACACTGTATTCAAGACAGTGATCACTTCTTAAAAGGAAGGAAAGGAATGGGATTATGGATAAAGGCTTCAATTGGTCTTGTTTTATTTCCCAAATAGAGGGACAGGTATATGAGTGTTAGTTATTTTGTACTCTATCTGTACTTTGTGTTTTTCTGAAATATTTAGTAAATCAGTGGGAAATGGAAGCCAGTCTTCCCATAAAGTCAAGTTACAGGGGCCAAGAAAGGGGAGGCCGTAACTACCTTTAAGCTCAGCAGCCGTGGGGAGATCTGTGGGTCTCAGATAGGCCACTAGGGGGACTGCATGAATCTGCAGCTTCTCTGGGACTACACACAAGTGTGGGATTTGATTAGGAGGTCCCAAAAGAAAGAGGGAGTAGATAGCAACACAATGAAGAGGTGCAATAATCCAATGGAACCTTCCAGGTGGTTAGCATGATCTTTTCTGAACGTCTCCTCAGTTCTAACTGACCTGTACAGGCCACCCAGCAGGGAGGGTACATTGAGTTATGGGCAGCAAAACAGATCTTCTATTGTATAGATGCTTGTTTCTAGACAACTGGGGTCATAAAAGAACTTCAGTTATTTAGAAAGGGGAATGCGTAGGAATTGCTAAGGGCAGATTTGCAGCAAACATAGCTCAGGAGATGCTAGGAGTGGGTGCCTTTGTTCCTAGGGGAAAGATCTTTCAGCTTTTCTGTTTAGATTTCTGGCATGTATTCATTCCTAGGTAAGGTGAACTAAAGTGCCCCATTTTAATTACAGTCCCCTTGCTCTTGAAAGCAAGTTAATAATGCGTTTATAGGCTGGTCTGGATTTTGTACCTCTCCCTGACCTGCCTCCTCCCCTTCACTTTTAGTGATACAGTTTGCTAAACACACCATGCTGTTTCTGCACATGCTGTTCTCTCTTCCTGGAATCCACTATCCCACCCACAGTCCTTCTCTTCCTCTAAGCTCCTCCTGTGTGAAAACTTTCCTCCCACCCCTCCGCATGAGCAGAGTTTATCTCTCTCCTCTGGGCCCTCGTCTTCCTAGGAGATCATTTTTCTTTACAAACAGTGTAGTGGTTACTGCTCATCTGTGCCTCTCCCCTGCTGCGGTGCTGTGCTCCTTCATGACAAGGATCCTGTGGGGTTTTCTGTTTTGTTTTGGTTTAATATTTTATTTATTTATTTCTTTTAGAGAGAGGGGAAGGGAAGGAGAACAAGAAGGAGAGAAACATCGATGTGGGAGAGATACATCAATCGGTTCTCTCTCGTACATCCTCAGTTAGGGACCTGGCCCTCAACCCAGGCATGTGCCCTGCCCAGGAATCTAACCGGCAACCTTTTGGTTTGCAGGATGACACTCCAACCCACCTAGCCACACCACTCAGGGAAAGGATCTTGTGTTTTTTAACATTCTAAGGGCCTAGAATCTTCTCTTTTGCTCCATTTTTTTTTCCTATTAAAACTGTCTGCTAACATCCATGCAGAATTCAGTGGTAGGCAAAGAAACAAGGCAAGGCAAGAGGAGGGTATGCCAAAGACAAGGAAACAGACACTAGTTGGCACAAAAGGCATGTTTCCATTCACTTGTGGAACTTCATTTGACCTAGTGCTGTTTGTAGAAAATAAGCCACCCAGTACTTGAAGCCTGGAGGCGCACAGATGGCAGGGGTCAGGCATGATAAAGTTCCTTACACCTCCTTCCCCTTCTGCTGTGAACATCTTCTGCTCCTTCTTTTTTGTTTGTTTGTTTCCTGACCTGGTATGAAATCTCCTGAATTGTAGTCCTCAGCTAACTATTCCATGTGTGTTATGCCCTGAATTTTGTTCTCAATACAACACTAGTAGGTTCCACTAATTAATTAAATTGTACTTCATAGACTTGGAGTCAGGGCTCTTGATACAAGATGCAAATTTATGCAACATATGCAAATCACTCATGTTCTCAAATTCCATGAACAAAATCTGGTAGCCTTGAGATAAAAAAGCCCCTGCCAAGCATCATGTCTTCTAATTATTGCTTAATCCCCCCACCCCCATCCCTTTAACATCGAACTAACACTTTCAGGTTTGGCAGAAACTGGTAGAAATACAATGAGAGTTGGTTATAAACAGGAAGTCCCTTAAGGGCAAAGGCCTGCAATCTATTTTATGTTCTCCAGTGGCTCCTAATATATGGCTGAGCACATATATTATTGCATAGGGCACAGCACCACTAGCCCTGACTACTAAATTATGGATAATTCAGGTGAACAAAAGTTGAGAGCCTTGAAAGCTTTGCAAAACATGGCATTAAAATCTAGGAGCAAAGGAGATGATGACCTGCACTAATACATGTGGCTATGTAAATTTATAATTAAAATTAAATAAAATTTAGAGACTGACTTCTCCGAATAGCAACATTTCCAGTGTCTAACAGCTCCATGTGGCCAGTGACGTTCTTACTGGGCAGCATAGATATTGACCATTTCCATCATTATAGAACGTTCCGTTGGACAACCCTGATCCAGATACTTGCCACCCAAAAGCTTGTCCTTGGACCAGCAGTATGGCGTCACATGGGAGCTTATCAGAAATTCAGGATCTCAGGCTCTACCACAGATACGCTGCATGAGAATCAGCGTTTTACCAAAATCCTCGGTTCATTCACATGCATGTCAGAGTGAGAGGCACTGGTTTAGCTCTACAATATAAATCAGGTTCTCAATTTTAGCATGCATCAGAGTCATCTGGAGGGCTCACTGAACACATTGCTGGGCATCAATATGAGAGTTTCCGCTTCAACGGGTGTGTCAGTGTCCTGGAGCAGCTGTAACAAATTACCGCAAACTGGGTGGTTTAAAACGAGAGAAATTTATTCTCTCTCTCAGTTCTGGAGGCTGAAAGTCTGAAATCAAGGTGTTGGCAAGGTCTTGCTCTTTCAGAAACCTTCCCTAGATAGGGAAAAAATTTTCCTTGCCTTTTCCTAGCTTCTGATGGTCTGTGGGCAATCCTCGGTGACTCTTGACTTGAAGCTGAGTAACTCCAATCCCTGCCTCCATCATCATATGGCATTTCTCACTTGTGTGTCTGTCTCTTCTCATAAGGACACTAGTCGTATTGCATTAAGGGCCCACCCTACCCCAGTATGACCTTATCTTACCTTAGCTAATTACATCAGCAATGACCCCAGCACACATTTTCACATACTAGCATTTAAGACTTCAACACATCTTTTTGAGGGGGACACAATTCAATTTGTAATAGGAGGTCTAGGGTGGGACGTGATAATTTGCATATCTAACAACTTCCCAGGTGATGCCGATGCTGCTCCATGGGCCACACTTGGAAAACTACAAATCTAAAATATCTACAAAGCAGGACTACATAGCACTAAATGTCGGATTATACTATAGAAGTAACTGTGCTCAACTTTCCAAATGTGCAGAATTCCATTTTAAAGCATACATGAAAGATTGTCATCTGGTCTGTGTGTGAATGCTTTCAGTGACAGGGTTCTCATTACTAGCAGAGCAGCCTGCGCCACAGCTATGCCTGGGGAAATTTGCACCCTTTGAACTTCATGACTATCTGGTATATCTAGATATCTGACAGCAGCTGAATGTCTCAATATTGAACTCTACCTTTCCTTTGTGTGACAGAGTTCTCAGAATCCTCTAGGCACTGGCTTGCTCCTGAGGGCACATTTGTTGAGATTTTTAGGGGTGATAATCATGCCTCCTATTGGTTATGAATTAATTAGAAATAGACCTAGGAATCCAACAGCTGGAGATGAAAAGGTCATCCTCATTTTCAGTAAACATGGACTAGAGTGTAGAACCTCGACCTTGATCACAATCAGCCTTCCCACTAACCCCCACCTAAATGAATTTATCTGACACAGGCAGATACAGAGAAGCAGAACAATAGAATCTATTCCACCGAGCAAGGTTTTGAGGGTAAGAGTTACAGCCATTACCACACAGAGAAATTCACCAACCACCAGGACAAGACAGGTTTTCCTGAAATAGAGAAAGGGAAGCTGTCTAGCATGTTGTCCCCAAGCCTACCAATACAATAAGATCTTCTTTCTTCTCTGGTTGCCTATTTAGCATCCATTCCCACAATTTCTCTCCTTTCATAAAGAACCTGGATATTTAGATAAGCCCCCCTCTTCCATGTTGCCTGATCTTCTCAAAGCTGACCCTATTCTCAACTTGAGCCAACCATAGTGACTCTGATCTCCTTGCAAGTGATTGGTTCCAGAATTTAGGCATAGGCCAATCAGTGCATGGCATTATTCTTGAGCCTGCTATTGGGCCAGGGATGAGCATGTGATACAAATTAGCCTAATTACATTAAAGGTGAGAACTTCTGTTCTGTGTTTGGAGGAGAGACTTTCTAATGAAGAAGTATTTTGTCCCAGGACTGCTGGTAACCATCTTCTCACCAAAAGAGCAGCCAGTCTGAATGAAAAGCCTCCCCTGAGAGGTGGAAAGAATTCAAACAAGAGCGGAGGAATAGATCCCCAGCTCCAATGATAAAAAGTTTGTTCTACATTTGGGTAATTTATTTATAAAGGCTATTAAATTTTCTTATTGTTTAAGCTAATGATGTCAGTGCTTTTGTCACTTCCGGGTAAAATAATTCTTATGAATAAAATACTCAACTATTGTTCTAATGGGTTAGTAGAAATTGCCTCATGGAAACCTGAAGAAATAGAACTACGTCCTTACCCCTGCAGTGCTCCATTTTAATTCATTAATACTGCTCTTAAAGTATATGCACTCGACTTGTGAGATTACTCCAGACACTGTGCCACCATCAACTTCCAAGACCCAGCACAGTACCTGCCATGGAACACACTCCAAGCAATCATTTACCGAACAAATGCAGCTGGAGACTGCATTAACATTTTTAGCAGGCAGATAATTGTTGTCATATTAAGTTCAGATAAACTAAAGCCCCTAGAACATCTTTATGTAAATTGATGTCACAGCTGTCTGTCTCCTCCCTATATCTGAGCAATTGCATTGTGTATGGAGTTTTCTTTTTAAAACATTTTAACTTAAATAAAGAACCTTGGGATTTATTGCTATTCAGTTGTATCTAGAAGATTTCAGCTTAGGTTGCATTCAGTTGATGTAATTTTTAATTGTGGCTCCACCATTTGTCACATCAACTATTCTTCCTATTTTGATATCATCATCAAAAAAAGATATACATTCCTTCTACAGCTTCATATGAATCAAATAGCAAAATGTTGACTGAAACAGCAGCAAGAAGAGGAGTCTGACTCTAAGTTTCCTAATTGTTTGCCTAAGTAGACACTTTATCCTGCTCCATGAATTCCAAAATTGGCCAGTAAAGTAAGAACATCTGCCTTCCCAGAAATGTCGCCATCATAACTTCTACCGCTTCCAGTCCACTTCCTCTATCTCCATCCAAGCTTGATGATTGGTGAATTTTGGAGAAGGCACTAAAAATGCCTAAGTCCTCTCTAAGTTCTTTGAAGTTGTCTTTGTGCAAGACCATGAGCTGTCCTCCTCCTGCAAGTACTGAGATGCCCCCTGGTGGGGGGCCAGCCCTCTGCCCAGTAGTCAGTACAGCTGTGTCCATGACTGAATGGGGAAGTTAACAGTGTGAGGGCTGAAATATTAGAATAGGGGACAGATGTGGGTATGTAATCAACCATGGTCTCCCATCAGCTTTACCAAAACAAAGCTGAGATTTTTTTTTCTCTATTGGGTTGACACCTAAGTTTACTTATTCATTGCTTTAGAATTTAGATAGATAAGAGCAAAGAGTTATTAATTAACTGTTCCCCAAATTCAAACTTTTTAAAAAAATTTTCATTCAAGGACATGTTCACTGACTTTTAGAGAAAGGGGAAGAGAGAGAGAGAAACATGGACTGGCTTCCTCCTGCATACCCCCCAACCAGATTCGAACCTACTACCTAGGCATGTGCCTAGACAGGGAATTGAACTGGCAACATTTCTGTGTATGGGACAATGCGCCAAACAACTAAGCCACACTGGCCAGGGCCCCACACCCAATCTTAAACTCTGATTGTTCAATGGCTTCGAATCCATCAAAATATATTACTATCGAGGCCTTCCACATAATCAAAATTAAAGCAGGTTTATCTGATAACTTAATAGTAAAACTAAAATGGGAAAAGAAATGAGTTGGGTATGACTTATTTTGAGCAACCTGATTATAATTTGAAGTGATTACTGTCTTAATGCAGGCTGGTTTTATCAAATTATCATAGATTGGTGGTTTAAACAACAGAAATTTATTTCTCACAGTTCTGGAGGCAGGGAAGTCTGAGATCATAGTGCCAGCATGGTTGGGATCCAGCAAGCTCTTTTTCTCGTTTGCTCTCTTCTCACTATATCCTCACATGGGGGTGGGGGAGAGGGAGGGAGAGAGAAAGAAACAGCAAGCAAACAAATGCTGGCTTTGCTGTCTCAGAAGGGCGCTAATCTCCTCATCACGGCTGTACCCTCGTGTCCTAACTACCACCCAAAGGCCAAATCTCCAAATACTATCACATTGAGAACTATGGTTTCAACATTTATGAGTTTTGGTAGGAACAGAAGCATTCAGTCCATATCAATTATTATGTTTATTTAAAAAGTTAATTATTATCTATTAGTAAAATTTAGATGAGGATTAAAATGAATCACCCTCCAAGTTACACATTTATAGTTTCCCCCTTCTGAAAATCAGACTGCTTCTCCATAGCTTATCTTTTGAATTCACTCCTATGAGCCACAATTTCTCTGAGATTTCTGTGGCTATTTAATGGCACTTGAATTTCCAGAGGCTGCACTCATTAAGGCCACCAGGTCAACTCCTATCAAGTCTTATTTCTTGGAACAATTAAAACAAACAATGGCAATTGTCATTCCAAGTTTTCAGCTATCTAGAAGAGGTTCAGAGATCCGTGGTCAGTAACAATTTGTTATTTTGCTGAGGCATGTGGCTCAGGCCCACTCTCATAATCGTAAGTGGCATCAGCTTTCTTAGCCAGTGGCAGCTTAGTCAACCGCCCAACACCCCATCTCTACTCTGTGCATGTTCTTACTCTTTATACCATCATGGTGATCATGACTTCTTTGCTTTTATGAAAATGATGCTGAAAAGGGGGCTATTTCCTATTGTTGTGAGGAAAGTAAAACAGGTCCAAAAAAAGATGGCATTCTTGAATTTGAAAGCTTGTGAAGGTCTTGAGTCAAATGTCTCATGAATGCCAGGGGACCCGTGCACTTTGATGACATAATGATTAATTGAAATATTGATTTGTGTTGTACTATGTATATTTTTCTCCTCCTTTCATCTCAAGAAAGTGCTTGAGTCATTGATTGACTGAAGCTGAAGTTGTTTCAGGGTATCTTTCCTTCTTATCTTCTGTGAAAAGCTGAACATGTTGAAAAGCTAGGAGTTATGCTAGGAGTTTTAGAGGAAGGTTGTGGGGAAGGAGAAACAGATTTTTCCCCAGATAGTGAAGGGTTAGAATTTGATGGGCTTTTGATGCCCCTGACCAGTAGAAGTGGAAAGATCACAGAGGGTACAGCTTCCAGCCTCATGTAAGCTCACTGCAATAGAGAAGAACATCAGGGTTGTATGGACCACATGGCGTGAACAGAGATAATAACAGAAAAAAAACCCACGTGACCTGAAGATTAGCTATTTGGTAGAAATTGCTAAGTTTCATCAATACCTATTTTACCTCTCCTTCCTGGGCACAAAGGTGAACTCTCTCTGCCAGCCCCCATCCCCCCAACATCTAAAGTGGAGCCAAGTGACTGAGTCTGGCTGATGAAAAATAGGGTGAAGCCTCATGATCTCTCCATTGCCACCTCCAAGTTCTCTCTGGTCTGAGTGACAGGAACAAGGACTGCAATGCCCAGAGGATGGCTGGAAGAGTCCATGCTGGAAGGAAACTGGACCCCTGAGTTAATGAAGCCCAGGGTGGCTTCCTGAACTGGAATCATTACACTGGACTTTTGAGTGATTAAGAAGTAAACTTCATACCTTAAGATACTGTGACTTAGAGTAATTTTTGTTTTTGTCTAATAACTAGCTCAGTTACCCAGCCTAATTCTGTTGCTTTACCCCACTTTCTCATGCAAACACAGAGGCCTCCCAGAGCTTGTATCTGGAGTAAAGGTGGAGACCCAAATAATAACTGAGATTGAATTTCTTGTCGACTCAGCGGGATCCTTAGAGTTGCATTTCATTTGATTTAAGGACAGTTCATTACTCTGAAACAAGACTTGACGTTATAGACTGAGTTTTACCTCATTTCTCTACCTGAGCTCCTTTGTCTTTCTGGAAAAAAAAATGTAAACTGAAGAATCTGTCCTCTCTGACAAATAAGGTTCTCCAGCATACCTTGGTTCCTGCCAGTGTAGGTGGGTGTCAGCTTCCTGACCTTCCACTCCCATTCTTTTGTTTCCGGCCCCTCTTGGACCTCTCAGGGTATGGGTGCAAGCATTAGAGATCTGGAGAGCAAAGAGTAAGCCTTTCTTTCAGGTCTTTTGCTTCTTTAGTTATTAATTAGATTGAAATTTCTACTTCAGGCTGCCCTGCTGGTCTCTAGCTGATGCTGTTGCCTGAAAGAAACACTGCCCACCACACACACACTTTTGACAGTGAGAGCCACTCAAAGCCCCTCCACACCTCTATTCCAAGAATAATCCAAGGAAAGGGTTGATACCTGTGAAAGCTGAGTGCTGAAGCCCTCTCTGTCCACCTCTTCAAAAGAATAACTCCCCTCAGTCTGTCTTTATTTTGTGTTAGAGCTCTTCTTTTTCAGTGAAAAGTCCCTGCTCTCTATTCATTATAAAGAATAAAGAGCTTTTCAAGTGTGAGTTGCTAAACCCAGAAAGGCACAGAGCTATTTTTAAGAGGGTTTCAACTCTGAGCTGTCACACCAGGCCAGCCTGCCAGCAGTGAGGTCTTCCAGGGAGGCCGAGGGCAATCTCAGCCTCTCCTCAGGAGGGGACCTTCAGGCAGGAAGCTCCTGGGGCAGAACCGTTCTAGCCCTCTGGCCCACACAGCCCTGCTGCCTTCATCCCTGGCTCCTCTAAGCAGATCCTCACAAGGGGGTGGGGGAAGTGGTTTTTATTCTCACCCATTTGAGGTTTGCCTGCTGCCTTAGGTTTCTCACATCCACTTCCTCCAAATAGGAAACAATCTGCTTGATTCCCATCCGGGAGCAGAGAGAGGAGGGGGGCCGTCTTTATGTCCTCTCCTATCTTCGTCAAGCCATATGCAACTGGCAGCCACCAGGCTTCTCTCTGTGGGAAGAGGATAATCAGAGCTGGATTCCCGAATGAAAGGAGGAACATGCAGAGTCACCTGCCTCCTGTCCACTGGTAGTGGAATCCTTGTGGCCATGGTCAGTCCAGAGCTCTTCTGAAGTCAGTGCACTTTAGGGGTGGGGAGGGGCTCTCAGATTCAGAGTGAGAGGGCCCGGGTTCAAGTCTCACCTCTCAGAGCCTCTGGTCCTGAGTTTAACGTGAGGATAACAGGACCGTACTCTCAGAGGTACCTTGGGGAGGATCCTCCGTGCTCATGGGGGTGTGGAAAGGCTTTTCAGCCCCACAGCACGCCACATGTGTTCATCTGAGGGCTGGTGAGACGTGTACTCTCGTTTCTTTCAAGAGCAGAAGAGGGTGCCGCTGAATGATAGAGGAAATGTTGACAGTTTGATAGAAACTTTTAATGATTCAGGAGGATGGAGATTATTTTTCCATCCTCCCATTCCATTAAGCTTCTCCACCAGAAAAAAAAAATTACAGGGAATTAAAACTATTCCATTGTTCTTATAGTTTCAGGGAGTAAAAAACATGCATGTATACTGAAATAGTGAGAGAAAAGAAAAAAAAAGATCAGTTATGTCATATAAAAATGGCTAAAGGAAATAGAGAAATTTATAATATACCATGTACTATAGAGGCACAGAACTTACAGGGATATACTTCATTAGTTTTTTTAGGGAAAAATAATAACCACAAAAATATAGGCAAAAGAGAATGATCAAACTTAAGGGGAAGGATAGTGCACATGTATGCAGCCAATAAGGTTATACTGTTAGCCAACTAGGCTCTGAGCTTCCAGGAGGCCAAGGCAAAAAGGGACATGTGATGTTACCAAATTTATATCTTTCATGAGGAACCCCCTACTGCTACCAATTCTTCATCCTTTTTTATCATAAGACTCATAAGCATGGATATTTATCTCCAGGAAGAGAATACTCAGGGAGTTTTATTATGGCATTCTTCAAGTATTTGATGGGCTGCCAGATACAAAAAGGAAAAATTGCTTTGGGTAATTCCAGACCACAAAACTAGAATCAACGGGTGTAAGTTAAGAGGAACAGATTTTGGTTAAAAATAAAGAACTTTCTAACAATTAGAGTTGTCCATAAATGGAATGAGCTATCTGGCAAAGAAGTGAGCTCCCTGTTACTGGAAGTGATCAAACAGAGGCTGGCTAACCATCTGTTAAGGATAAAAAGGATTTGTGCATAATGAGAGAATTATGCAACAACATAATACAAGGCTCTTCATGACAGTTTTATTTATAATAGTAGAAAAGAAAATAGAACCAAGCTAAATGTCCAACAATAGGGTAGTTAGATTATTTATGGTACTCTCATATGATTTATCTTTTTAGTGATTTTATAGATGTTAAAAGTCAAAAAAATAATGACATGGGAAATGCTTAAAATCTATTACTATGTTTCAAAAAGCAGGCCAGTAAAATAGAACATATATATATATATATAGAGATAGATATAGATATAGATATAGAATAAAGAAAAGTTGTGTATAGAAGAATAACGCTATGGAGTATATACATGAACACATTAATAGTGGTTACCATCAGTGTTTGAATTATGGGTGAGTTTTTTCTTCTGAGCTTCTCAGGGTTTTCCAAGTTTTCTGCTTTGAGCACTTGCCACTAAGTAATTAGGGGGGAAAAGTAAAAGTAAAAAACTCCAGAAGCATTTGTTATTCACTTGTAAATTAAACTAGATGATCCCTATATTTCTTCAAACCTAAGATTCTATGATTTCTATTTTAAATTGACCTCAGGTAGTATATCCGATATTAGGATCCAAGTTGTTAACCACTGTGTTATACTGCCTTAGAGTCGTGGAAGGATTCATTAAATTAACACTCACAAAGTATCTAACAAGAAAGTGGGCAGTCGGTGTGTTAAGTGTCTCCCTAAACTTTCCCATAACTATGTGAGAGACGTTTTGATGATCTTCCCCAGGGCTGCATTCAATCAGCGCACCAGGGACATGTGGCCCCGCAGTAGGTAGTCTTTGTTATCAATGGCACTCGTGTCAAACTCAGGGATATTATAAATCATGTCCCACAGGACTCCATTCTGGGACTGATTCTTTAATATTTCATCAATGATTTACATGGATAGAACAGAAAATAAGCTTCTAAAGATGACAGATGATACATGCTGTTAGCAGATGACACCCATCGTCAGTTAGGAAGGCTAGCATCCAGGACAGGATTAGAATTCCAAATGGCCTGGCAAGATGGAGAAGAGGTGGAGGCAAGAAGAATAAACTTCATTAGGAACTAGCACAGGGTAATACATTTATTAACAGGGACACATTATACTAGCAGAGCAAGGGCAATGACTAACAATGAATGATTGTTTCTGGAAAGAGTTCATGGTTAAAGTTGCTCATAAGGTACAAATGAGACAGAAAGTCAAGTATGAGTCTGGAAATGTATTGAAAAAATAAGACTATTTGGGGAATGTCAATTTTTACATTAAATATTATGTTTTAAAAACTCTTTTTTGAATGCTGTGGGTTTTTTTTTTCCCCTTGATATTGTTCTGGACATCTTGGAAAAGACATATGGAAAGCAAAAGGAATCTTTGTGATTGTAAATACAACCAGAGGGAATAGTGAAGGGGCTGAGATTTTTAATTGAAGAAGACAAGTCAATTGCTGACAATTCATTTAAGAATTATTTTCTTGCAGCATCTCTGTGCCAGCCTTTGTGCTGGCTGCTAGGAAACAAAGAGAACCAAGACCTGGTTTCTGCCCTTGAGGAGCACAGAGATAAGAGGGTAATCACTTTTAAGTTTATAAAGACTATTATTTAGAACTTTGATATATGTGTTATACTGGGCTAATGCCTATGCCTCTCTTTCTTTTACCTCCTCTTCCTTATTTTCTTCCCTCATTTCTTCTTCTTTTCTTTTTCTTCCCTGCCATAAACTTCAGTGGGCTGCATACCAAGCCCCTCTCTTCTACTGTGGACGATATAATAGATTTCCAGGAAATTCTATAAACTTACCTTTCACCTTTTATATACTCCAATAAAATGGCAGACAATAAAGTAAGGCTGGGAGAGAGAAAATAGGTTTTTAGATGCTAAATAGATCAGTTGGACTGGAGAGAATGTTAGAGAAGGTATATTATAAGTTTTATGATATTAAGGAATTTGAACTTTCTCTTTTTGTGACAAAGTCAATGAAAGTTTATGAGAATGGAAGTGACAAGATCAATGTAGAGTTTTAGGAAGAGTAACCTGGTGGTAGGTTGTTAGAGAACAGATTGCAGGCGCGGGTCCTGTTAGAAGGTGGTATTAAGCTGTAAACAGTAAAGACCAGAATTAGGCAGTAGAGCTAGAAGAAGCAAAAGACATGTGGAGTGATCTTGAGACACTGTAAAGGAAAAATGAATCGGATTTGGTGCCTAAGTAAATCTCACATCAAAGGAGAGAGGAATTGAAAACAACCTATAGGTACTAGGAAAAGGTCTGGGAAATGAAAATGGCATTAACCAAAACGCGGTAGGAGGGAGGTGAAATCGGTTCGTGGTATGGGATCGTGATGGGTTCAGGACTAGACAGGCTGTCTTTCTGTTGATGGAATCTATCAACAAGAGCCATGTATCCAGCAGGGAGCTGGGACTAGATTTCCTAGGAGACCATCCTCACAGAGGTAATAGTGTGTTTTGAACTCCTCCACCTGTACATCCCACTGACACATCATACTTCACATGCCTAAGATCGAAGTCTACTGTCATTCACAAACACGGATTAAGCATTGGTTAATTTGCTTTTAAACATCCAGGCTACCAAAGTCAGAGTCATTTTTGGTACCTTCATCTCCCACCCTTCTGGCTCCTATAAACAACTAGTCACGGAAACAATTGATTCTAAGAGCAAATATGTGGCTTATCGATTCCTGTGATCACAGTTAATCCTTGTATGCTTTGTTACCTTCACTATCACAGTTTTTTAAAACAGGTTTTCTCATAAGTCTGTGTTTTTCTACTGTTTACAGAATGAAATTCAAGGAATGGACATACCAGTCCAGCCTAATTACTGACAGCATCTGTACACACCCAACCTGGAAGCCTTGCCAGCTTCCTTGCCTTTCTTTAATGATATCAGGCATTTTTGCACCTGAGGGGCCTCTATTGATGCCACTCATTCCGGAATAACTTTACCCACTCAAGGAGAGTATCTTTCAAGTTTGGAGTCGCATGCCAGTCCCCTTGTGAGGGCTTCTCTGACCTCCCATTGCTTGCCTCCACTCATGTCGCTTTTTTTTTTTTTTTTTTTTTTTTGGAAGCAAGAGCCTAAACCAGGGAGGTGGGAGTAGACATGGGAAGAAGCAAAGGATGTAATAAAAATCTAAGCAAAGGGTTGTGGGCATGAGGGACACAGAGAAGGAACAAGTTGAAGATAAAAGAAC
>PVKM010004849.1:0-32092 GCA_004027735.1 Carollia perspicillata | reverse complement strand
AGAGAAAAATATCTGTAAATTATATGTAAATGATGATACCAGATGCTTGGGGATTAGAATAAAGGAGACCTCTGGAGAAGAGGCTGTTAGAAGGTTGGTCTGAGGACAGAGCTATCAACGTGTTACCAATTTCTAACATGAGATGAGGAAACCCGACTATCAAAAACACCAGACGAAGACTGCCTACCGAAGTGAAATTATATATTTTGTTTTCCTAAAAGGTCATTTTTTTGGTCTTTAAACTTTTATGAGAAACTTCCAGTTTCTGAGATGTTAGGCTCCTGATTCGAGGAAACTGCTGATTTTCTGCTCAAATTGGCTCCCTTTTGATTACAAATCTTGATAACTAGCAGTCTGAAAATTGGTCATTGCTCTTTCTAAAGAGGTATTCCATTCTTATACGGAGTTATCTAACCAAAACCAACAGCAACCAAGTATTGGACCATAGAATTTGAAGGGAAGTAGTTTAATAGGGCTGGTTTTCACATGATCCGATAACATATTGCAGGTAGGGTGAGGGGCTGGAATAAGATGTGTTAAATGGATTCAATTTGACAAAATCACAGCTTTTAAAAGAACTTTTCTTTAGCACATGGGTTCTTTGTCATTTTGGGAGAAATTTATTGAAATAGAAATAAAAATATTATAAATAGAAATGCTTTTTGTAAAAATAATTCAAATGATCCACAAATGTAGAAGTAAATGTAAAAGCTTGACTACAGTAAACAATTTGGCCATAACATTTTAGACATTTTTACAATATATACACAATCATATCTGCATATATCTTTTGCGTTTTGACTTGCTCAACTTCAACCATCTCATTTCCACTAAAAATAACAAATGCTAGCAATTAACAATTACATTAATAAAGGTTACTTTTGTCAGCACATCCACACACATTACATTTCACATGCATTATATCCCGGATCCTCACTCCAATGCTCAGAAGCAGGCAGGTTGAAATTATTTGTGTCATTTTATAGACCTTGTAATGTGTCCAAACTCAAAGCTAATTTGCTGAAGAAGTTGTGACTGAACTTGTTTCCTCCTTGCCAGACAACAAGTGTCTTTCCTACATCATACAGTTTCCCACCGGGGGATTCCACATCCAGATCTCCCCAAGCTCAGCTAAAGTGTGTTACAGAGTAGTTAGCTCAAAACTTAAATTAGGGTACGATTTTGAACATCACCAAGCAGTTGCCTAATAGTTTTCCTTAGAAGGGAAACGGGTGGTGTTCCCAGCTTGATCTGCCAAGTACCTTGATCACATTTTGAACTGTTGAAAATGGAAGGTACCAAAAAAAAAATGAACCACTCTGCAGAACCCCACACTGATGTCTTTAAATGTAATCTAGCTAATAAATAATGCTGTCAATGGGCACACCCACTATTGGACAGCATCTTGTTAAAAAAAGAAAAAGACAACAGACCCACTATGGAGCTGCTCATGCTAAGCCCCACGGCTCCAAACAGAGGCTTAAGTTAGGTTAAGGCTCTCCCTGAAATGGAATATTAGACCAGTCAATCAGGAATCACCTGACCAGGAATAGTTAGGTGATATGCCTGAAAGACCCCTGCCTCCCCTAAATTAAAGTGACCTTGCACAAAAAGTCTTTCATGTTTTACAACTCCTTGGAGCTCCTTTCTATCTGGTAGATTGGATTGCTAGATTCAAATTTATTTTTGCTCAAATTAACTCTTAAAATGTTAAATACTCCTCGGTTTATCTTGTGACAGTTTTAATAAAGGGAAATTGAGGGAGAGATGCAAGATATAGTGTAGTGGAAAGAGCACTACTATATTTAATTTCTGAGAAATATTTTTCTCCACATTTTCATTTTAATACTTTGAAATAAGCATTCATCTTACAAATCCACGGGTCTTTGAAGTGGTAAAAAGCAATAAATGGAGACTCATTAAAATAAGATTCTTTTTAAAAAAAGATTTTATTTATTTAATTTTAGAGAGAGGAGAAGGAAAGGAGAAAGAGAGGGAGAGAAACATCAATGTGAGAGAGATACATCAATCACACACCCCCAACTGGGGCATGTGTCCTGACTGGGAATCAAACTAGAGACCTTTCAGTTCACAGGCTGGAACTCAGTCTACTGAGCCACACCAGCCAGGGCTAAAATAAAATTCCCGTCTAAACTTCTGTATTTCCTCATCTTGGACAGGCCACTTAATCTGCCAGGGTTATTAACATGGGCAACATATGGGAAGCTTACTACAGATTATAGGAGGTGCTCTTAATGCTAACTAACATTTATTGAGGGTGTACCCAGTTCCAGTTACTGTTCTCAGCACAGTGAGAGAATTTTCTCATCTAATCCTCACAATGAATTGCACTGGCTGGTGTAACTCATTTGGTTGGAGAATTACCTGGTAAACCGAGAAGTTGTGTGTTTGAATCCTAGTCGTGGCACATGACTAGGCTGTGGGTTCCATCCCTGGACGGGGAGCAAACAAGAGGTCCCAGGTCCAGGTGCATAGGAGAGGCATCAATTGATGTTTCTCTGTCACGCTGATATTTTTTTCTCTCTCTCCCTCCCTTTCCCTCTCTCTAAAATCAATAAGCACTTCCTCAGGTGAGGATAAAAAAATAATAATCTTCACAGTGAATCTTTTAAGAAAATCCTACAAATATTCCAGTTTTATAGATGAGCAAAGTTAGATTTAGAAAGCTCAAATAAAAATAGTTACAGGTTAAAAACTGGTGATGGCAAAACTGGAAGTTAAACAAGGTAGTACAGAGCCAGAGGCTTCCCAACTAATCTCCATACTGTTGTTGTACTTGCTGCCCATAATTTCACATCATCGTTTTTGTGTTTCCCTTCTTCCTTTTCCATTCCTGTATGGATCACTAGCTGATTTCAGATGCCTTTGGGTTTATAAACTTGACACTGGTAAGGCACAGCAAATATTAGGGATGGTAAGCAATATGATTCCCAACCTGTACACACATACATACACACACACCACACCATCAGACTGACCTTTGTATAACCTTTTGCACAGTGGCAAAACAATTAAACAACATATCACTTAAACAAACCAAAAATGAAAAAAAAAAAAAAAAACCCAAACCAACAAGCTTGTATGGACTCTTTAAAAAGTAAAGCAAATTAAATTTATTAGAAATCCCTGTGATGTCCAAAAAAATGTGCTAACTTCAGTTACCAGTTTGGGGAACTTCCACTGAGTTTCCAAGTAATAATAGACATTCCAGGTGGATTACAGAAATACCTGTATAAACTTCAAAAAAGCTAGAGGAGATACTGGTGAGGACGAGAAGGTAGCCTAGAATGCATCTATAACTTCCTAGAGAGGAGGTGTTTTGATTTGTTTCGTTTGGGAAGGAGGTGGCAAAATACTCAGAAACTGGTTTTGTGTTCACCAGCAATTTATGAACATGGATATGTAAGTATAATAATTTCATAAGACAACAGCATACAGCATAATATCTCTTAATAGGCCAAAGTTTTAGAAAATCCTTAGCAATGATAGATTAATTACACTATTTTTCCAGGCAAGGGAGGTGAAAGGAATAAAGTTCAAATTTGGAAGTGTACTTTTTATAGAAGTTTGGTTTATTGGAGAGCTGACTTAACCAGAAACGGAATTTCAGCTGAAAAACTAATGTCCTTTGTGCTACAGCACATTGTGAAGGAACACAGCTGCAGGAGCTGGTGGGCAGGCCGACGCCTTCAAGGGGCCATTGCTGAGCATTGCCTCTGTCTATGAGGAGTTCCACTGACAGGAACTAAAGCCCCAAGAGTCTTCAGAGAGGTAGGTCAGCCAAGTGTGCCTAGCTGAGACCAAAACTCTTAAATAGTACTCACAAACTCTGTGCTTATTGGGCTGGCCAAAAAGTCTGTATGCTTTTTTCTGTAAAATAAAAGACATATTTTTCATTTTCATCAATAACTTTATTGATTTAGATATTTTTAGTATACCAGCTGTCTACCATGTGGTATTACATTGATTGTTCTCAGTTAATGTCTTGATTTGATCCTTATCAACTTCAACTGGTCTATCCAACCTCGGAGCAACATCCAGTGAGAAATTTCTAGCACAGAACTTCATGAACTACTTTTCACAAGCTCAATCAATCACAGCACCTTCTCCATACACTGCACAAATCTTTTCTTGCCTTCCAGTTGAATTTTTACCTTTCTTGAAGTCATAAAGAACATATGCCAAAAATGTTGTATATTTTCTACATCTGCAGTATTAAAATGTCTGCACAAAAATTCACCAGTTTTGATAATTTTTTAAAAATGTATACTGATATGACATCTGTCACAATACAATCTAACAAAATTGTTTTAAACAATGTTCAAGACAACTAAGTGCTACTGGAGTCATCTTTTGGAAAAAAACAAATAAACTTTTTGGCTAACCCAATATGTCACAGATACAAGTTTCATGTGCTTGCCACTTCAAAAGACAGGTCAATATTAAAGAGATCAGACTTTGGAGCAAGGAAATGTTTATTGATTGAGAAGGCTGAGCTCAAAAAGATGAGAGAACTAATTCTCAAATCCATTGTCAGAGAACTAAAAAATTCAGGCATCTTATGTATCAAGGGAAGGGAAAAAGAGTGAGGCAAGAGGTGGGGACTGCAGACAGTCAGGCTAGAAAAGGAAACCAAGGAAAAGCTCAAAATTTCTGAATCCCTGAGTTTCTGGCCTATGGACCAACACATCTGTGTCAGTTCTGGAGGGAGATTCCTGTATTTTGTGCGTATTTTCCCACCTCTTCCTGACAAAGAGGCTGCTCAAGCCTCAAGCAGAATTTCTCTAGTTAATTAGCATATCTGTAGCAGGAGCTATTAGTCTGAAGGCCATCAGAGAACAAGCATTTCACTCTGTTACAATTACAGTCTAAATGTCCCCTTGCATAGTTGCTTCTCCACTTGTTATTACCAGTAAGCCCCTAGCAAGGTCCACCAAGCATCTAAGCTGCTTAGTGCTTACCAATGACAACATATACTGACATCATTACAAAACTTACTTTGTCTTTTAAAAATAATTTTACTGCTAAAAACAACATTTTTGTCTTTGTCATAAATGACAAATGACACTAGAGATCCTCTGAGACTCTGTCACACCCAACTTATGGCCCACCCAAACTGTAAAGTGTGGCTTTTCCATACGAATGGCTGGCCTTGGCTCATGCTTCACAACTTCCTAAACCCTCTCAAACGAGCAACAGCTGGCATTAGTGAGCCTCCAGCCCCCTATTGCTCTGTGGCCCCAGGCCCAGAACTGGCAGCAGCCAGCCTAGATTCACAGTTTGGCTTTGCCTTAGGAATCTCTAAGCCAGGCACAAGTAGCAGACGTCTCAGATTGCTTTACAGCTCATGCAGGGTGGCTCCAGGCAGAACACAGGGGTCAGCTGACCTTGGCCTGCACCATCTAGGGAATCCCAGAGCCTACACATCTAGTGGAAAACTACAGACCACTTTGGATCACTACCACCTGACCCCCTGCACAGCTGATCCTCCACAGAGGGCAGAGGGTGGTGGTCAGTGGTCACAACCAGTCCTTGCAACTGAATCGCCTAGGTAAATCCCTCTACTAACCTTCCAACAGCAACCAAGGCTCAATTACAAGAAAGGGGTATACTCAGCCCACATGAAGGGCACACCTCGAGTACCCACATTGGGTGA
This sequence comes from Carollia perspicillata, assembly GCA_004027735.1. Lineage (NCBI taxonomy): Eukaryota > Metazoa > Chordata > Mammalia > Chiroptera > Phyllostomidae > Carollia > Carollia perspicillata. The sequence continues at coordinate 26,415 of PVKM010004849.1, read as the reverse complement.
TAGGCAAGGCTGTGCCACTGTTGTGGAAAAACGAACTCCTACATGATTTGGGGTGACGGAGTAAGCCTTTATTACACGCGTGGGCCCAGAGGAGACAGCTTTTAAATTCTGGCCGCTGAGGAGGGGTCAGGCGGGTGGTTAAATACCTTTGTAACAAAGTAGGGAGAGGAGGGGTCATGCAGCACAAGCAGGGAGCAGGGGAGTGGGAGCCAAGGACACAGAAGCAGAGGGCAGAAATTTTCCGGGGCCCGGGACAAAGAGGTAGTAAGAGATTAACTGAGTCCGAGACAGAGAGTCAACTAGTTAACAGGTGGTCGTCTGGAGCCTGGGGGTCAGTTGGGAGTTATCGGAGGTCCGGAAGAGAGTGCCAGCTTTAACTTCTATTACATTTTAACTTCTATTACACCACTAGACTCTATGGAACACCTACTTCATTAGGCCACTCTACCAAGACAGGGAGCCATAGCAGCTCTACCTAATACATAGAAACAAATACAGGGAGGCTGCCAAAATGAGAAGACAAAGAAACATGACCCAAACAAAAGAACAGATCAAAACTCCAGAGGAAAAAAAACTAAACAAAATGGAGATAAGCAATCTATCAGATGCAGAGTTCAAAACACTGGTTATAAGTATGCCCAAGGAATTTAGTGAGGACCTCAACAGCATAAAAATAATTTGGTCAGAAATGAAGGATACACTAATTGAAATAAAGAACAATTTACAGGGAAACAATAGTAGAGTGGATAGAATCAAGAATCAGATCAATGATTTGGAAAATAAGGAAGCAAAAAACAACTCATGAGAACAACAAGAACAAAAACAACCCAAAAAAACCCCAAACAAATGAAGATTGTGTAAGCAACCTATGGGACAACTTCAAGCATTCCAATATTTGCATCATAAGGGTGCCAGAAGAAGAGAAAGAACAAGAAATTGGAAATCTATTTGAAAAAATAATGAGAGAAAACTTCCCTAATCTGTTGAAAGAAATAGACATGCAAATCCAGCAAACACAGAGAGTGCCAAACAAGATAGATGCAAGAGGCCTACTCCAAGACACATCATAATTAAAATGCCAAAGTTTAAAGATAAAGAGAGAATCTTAAAAGCAGTATGAGAAAAGCAGTTAGTTATCTACAGGGGCATCCCCCATAAGGCTGATTTCTCAAAGAAAACTTTGAAGACTAGAGGGAATTGGCGAGAAATATTCAAAGTCATAAAAAGCAGAGACCTACAGCCGAGATTGTTCTACCAAGCAAAGATATTGTTTAGAATCTAAGGGCAGATAAAGAGTTTCCCAGACAGCAAAAAAAAAAAAAAAAAAAACTAAAAGAGTTCATTATTACCAAACCATTATTATATGAAATGGTAAAAGGAATTAATAAAAAGAAAATCGAAACTATAACAATAAAATGGCAATAAATACATATATATCAAAAATTGAATCTACAGAACAAACTAAGCAAACAGAAAGAACAAAGACAGAATTACGGATATGGAGAGGGTTTTAATGGTTGCCAGATGGGCAGAGAGTATCAGGGAAAGGGTGAAGAAGCGAGGGGATTAAGTACAAATAGATAGTTACAGAATAGCCATGGTGATATAAACTAGAGTATAGGCAATGGAGTAGCCAAAGAACTTATACACATGACCCACAGACATGAACAATAGTGGGGACATTGTCTGAGGGAGTGAGGAGTGCTGGGAGGAAGGTAGAAAAGGGGGGAAAATTGGGACACCTTTAATAGCACAATCAATAAAAAATAATTTATAAATAAATAGATAATCGCAGTAAAAGAAGTAAATACTACTAGGGAAGGGCTACACTGTCTGTAGAATAGCCCATTCTCTGTTTAACTGCTTCATTAATACGCTCACTTTCACTTTAAATGCTATGCTGGATCACATTTAAATTCCTTCCTGCATGAAACCAAGAACCCACAGAGGGTCACAGATACACCTACCCTCAGACCCCTCGAACACCTGCATCATCTTGTGGAATCCATAGTTGTGGAACATGTGAATACCCAAAGCCCTCTGCATTAGGTGCCCTCTGCTCTCTGATGTCTCCTGCATCTTTCTTTACCTTACACCATTTCTGGGGAAGAGGGGGGGAGGGTCCCATTTTACAGATTACCCATAAGGCTCTAGGGAGTAATTTGTCCAAGGCCTTCAAAGTCTGAGCTTTTCTGCTGTATTTCTACTGTATTCTGCTGGGGGCAGAGGTAGATGTATCATATCATGAAGCCAAAGAAAACCTTCAGTTGTTCTTTTCAAAGCTCCCAATCTGACTTTATTCATAGTTTTATGCTCTCTTTCTGCAAGAATTCCCTCCAAATTTTCAAAATGTCCTGCTCCTCCAAAACCCGATCCATGTCTGTATGGGAGTCAAAAGACTGAATAGCAGTCATCTTGATGAAACCAACCTCTGGCTCCAGCTCCCTCCCGGTGTGGAGAATGGTACGAACTGTAGGACTTCTGGCTAACTTCAGAATTGGGCACTTCAAACATCCTGCAGTTCTCCTGGAAGCCCTCCCTGTAAATTTAGCATTCAACTTTCCTACATTGGCTCACCATGCAGAAATGCTTGGAGGGCAAAGTTAACAACATTTTTACAACTTTGGTATTTTTCATTAATTGTAAAGTTGCCCATAGCCGGCAGGAAATAAAATGCAAAAGAAAGGAGAGTGGATCACTTCCAGACGTCTACAACTCTCAGATTATACTAAACCTAGAGCAGAAACCCTCTTTAGCATTTGAAAGGGAAGGCAATTGTATTACTAAACCTCACTCAGCCGCCTCCAGACTTTTCTCAGCCTGAGAACAAAGGGAATAAAGCAAACAGCACTTCACACCCTCATTCACTGGAGGTTAAAAGAGACCTCCCACTATCCAAGGTCAGTCTGAGAGTGTATTGAGGAGGTGGGCACTAGCCCAGGGAACAAAATGTTGACCGTCGCTCTCTGGCTGGATGCTCTGTTTCCCTTTCAGCACGTGCAGGGGTTCATCCGTCAGAACTGGACATTTTTATCTCCGATTAGCTTGCTGGTGGTCAAATTATACTTCCTTGGCCCTCTTCAGTCATGTTCAGATTCTTGATTACAGCTGAACTGAGAAAGCAGGGCCACCCTGAGCCAGCCCAACTCCCTGGAGATGATTATTCATTCATACTCATCATGTCAACAGCAACTCTTTGAGTGTATAACATGTACCAAGCACTCTGCTGGGCGCTGGAAGGATGTGCAGTATAGGAGCTGATTTGTCTTAGAGCTCCAATTCAATGAGGGAAGAGTGGCATTAAACAATGAAGCACACACTCTATTATTTAAGTACGGCCATGAAGGAACTCAGCATGCAGAGAATACAATATAATATAAGAGTGGCTGACTTCACATATGCTGTAAAAGAGGTGTCTTCTTTGAGGAAGTGAAGGGGGAGGAGTTAGCCCTGTGCTGGGGAAGATGAGGTCATGCTGGGTACAGGGGCAGCAGGCAAAAAGTCCCTGACTTGGGAAAAATATGGCCTGGCCTAGGGATGGGAAGAAGACTAATGTGGCTGGAGCCCAGAGGGGAACCTAGAATGGGGAGGGGACTCTGGCAGGAGAGGAACTTCCAGAAGGCTTTTTGTATTCTGTAGTCTTTTGTCTTCTATCTCCAAAGCAGTGGGGAGCTAGTTGCAGGGATTTAATGAGGAAATGACTTATGAGGTGGGCTGTGTAGAGAAAGAGTTTTAGGGGGCAAGAGACTGATTCAGGGAGACCAGGTAATAAGACCAGTCAAAAGTCAAGATGAGAGGTTCTCAAATTTTAATGAATTGTCTGAAGATCCTGTCAAAGTGCAGGTTCTGCCCGAGATCTGCATTTAAAATCCACGTCCCCACATTGCTGGCTGGCCCACCTCACACACACTTCAGTAACAGAGTTTTAAAACAAGATGTTTGCCACAGAGATGAAGAAAATCAGAGAAATTTGAGAGCTACTGTGTGGGAAGTCTCATAGGCCTCTGACACGGGCAACTCGGTGAAAGGAGGTGGCGTCCACTGAGACAGCAGGCAACGGAAAAGCTCAGTTTGCACACGTTGTTCGATGTGTCTTAGGAATCTCTAAGTAGGCCATGGTACATATGGGTCTGAAGCTCAAGAAAGAGGAGAAAGCTAGATACACACATTTAGGAGTTATCAATATGTAAATGATACCCAAACTACAAAAATGGGTGCTACCAGTCGGGGAGAGAGTATGCAGCAGGGGGCACAAACTCAAACTTGACTGTTGGCCTCCTGTTGGTCTTAAATATTCTGAGAAGAGAAATGGCCCAAGTTGAAACGAGTATGTAACTGAATGGGGAGGAGAAGCCAGTGAAAATTTCTGAGATGAGAAGGTCAGAGAGATAGAAGAAAAGACAAGTTGCTATCCAACAGTCATTGCTTTTCTTTCTTGCAAGACAACAGATTTTAGACACGGAGATGGCTTGAGATGAAGGAAGGCAAACCCTCCCTGTAGCCCCAGTAGCTGAGTCGTGGTTGATCTAAACCAGATATAATAATCTCATTCCACTCTGCCTGAAGATTGGGCCAACGCTGGGCTCTGACCAATGAGACAAAGAAGAGCATACGTTGGAGTGAGTGGAGATTCAAAGAAAGCATATTCTTTCCTATAAAAAGGACAAGAACAAAGAAAGAGCTTCATGGTGTCACTGTTTCCCCCTTTTTTTCTGCCCTGAACTCAGGTGTGGTGTTAGAGTAATGTCAGCCATCCTAGGGCTGAGAAGAGAGGAAAAAAGGGTGAAAACTCAACAGCTAAGGATGTCAAAATAAAAAAAAAACTGGAAGTGTTCATGTTGCTGAGAACACAGTTGAGCTGCTGAACTGCTCTGGAATCCCCTCCTAGGGTTTTTATTGAGTGAGCTGATAAATGCCCATACTGCTTAAGTCACTGTTAGGGGATTCTGTCACTTGACACTGACTACATTTCTAGCTGTTAATTAGTGTGTATTGTATAGTGACATTGTATAGTGTAGATCTGGACTTAAATAGACGTGGTTCAGGCAGATACAGTGTTTAACTTTGGACATTTTGAGTGTTTCCTCATCTGTAAAATGGAGATGGTAATAGCGTCTGTTTCAAGAAGGCACATGTACTGTTGGTAGGAGCGTAAATTAGCAAAGCTACTTTGTAATTTGGCAGGATTTATTGAAACTGAAAATGTATGAAACCTAAGGCCCAGCAATTTCACTTCTAGGTGAATCTTACAGAGACTCTTACCCTATGTGTTGAGAGATGCATGCAAGATTATTCATTGAAGTACTTTTGGTAATAGAAAATGATTAGCAGTAGTTTAGAATCCATCTGGGTTGAAAATCCATAGTAGCTATAGTATATCAATATGATAGTATACAATGGAGCAGTTTAAACAGATGAACTAGCTCTCACTATATATATCAACATGGATAGATCTCTGAAACATAATGCTAGAGACAAAAAAGCAAATTGCAGAGTGGGACCTGCAATATGATCCATATATTTTAAAAGCAGACACTACACTGCATATTTTTGTAGATTAGTAAATCTATGGAAAATAGATGGAAAGTGCATACATTAGATACAGTCAGGGATGAGGAATAAAGAAGATAAGAAAAAATAGGGGTCGTTTCTAGACAGATGATTTTCATGCCAGTAACGGAAAAGAGTGACTCATTGAATCAATTCAATTTTGTGCGTCTGAAACTCAACCTTAGAAACAAAATAAAACAAAATACAATAGTATCGCTCTTTCAGGATTAAATGACTCAACAGTCCAGTGTGTGGCACATAGCAAGGGCTTGACAAATGGTGATCATCGTCATTATCGCTATGCCAACCTTGCCTTGGCTGCACATTAAAATCACTTGGGATACTATTTTAAAATGCACACATGCAGAGATCCTGATTTAATTGGGCTGGGAGGGAGAGCTTGGGCATCCGTATTGTTTTAAAAGTGCTCTGCCTTTTTGCTTTCCAAAGGCTCTTTCTAGTACAACAATCTTAGGAAGATGGAGAGTTTGGTTGGGTACCTAAATATCCAATTCTCGTCTATTGGTTTGAGGGCTGTAAAAGCAAAGGCTTGGTTTGGGCCAGGTCTTGATTTGCGCTGAAGCTCCTCTAATGGGTTTTTTAGAAAGTGCTGTAAGGCACACCAGTGGCAGCCACAACCCACCAATCTCCAAAATAACCACAAAGAGTGGAACACCTTACTGGCATAAGTCCTTGCATTTGACAGAAGTGGTATATTTAATCAGAACAAGATTGAGCAAAAAGGGAAATTTGCTAGTGCATGTGAAAATTGGGAATTTTAAGAAAAAGAATTGGCTTCAATCAACTTTTTTAACTGAATCAGGGAATTTTCACTGCCTTGCACTTACCTTCTGCTATTTCCACAGCTGAGAGTCTGTTGCTTGCAAGTGTTCACTTCCGGGTACCGCTTTTGAACCTGTTCTTCAAGCAATTGAACGCAACTCTGATTCACCTGTAGGGGGGGAAGAAATGTATGGGACACATCCTCTATAGTTCACAGAGTTAAAGGACATAGTGAGAGCCAGGTCTTGGGAAGAAAGGAAAGCAGGAGGCTGCAGGACCTTAGTAAGAAATATATCCTCTTTCTTTAGGTCCCGTCATGGGAATAATCCAGCTTCATCCATGTAGAGTCCCTCTGTCATTCTTCCTAACGAAAGCATCTGATTTGCTTAGTTTAGGACATATGGGGCGGTCCTGTGATTGACAGTCCTATTTAGACCACGTAGAATGACAAAGGAGCAGTCCCCCCAAAGATGAGCTACTTCCAGTACAAAGGGTAGGATGCTGGCGTAGCAAGAACAACCGATTTCTACCACACAAGTAAAAAGGTAGTTTGCATTTTATTAAAGAGTTCCAAAGGTCACAGATTAAAAGATATATTATAGCTTTACTGTTAACTTGTTTAGTGACTTAGGGAACTTAACTTCACTATTCTATCTTTTCCTTTTCCCATATTTGCAAAATGGGGTTCATTACACATACTGCATTCTTATGTTCCCAGATGTAAGTGTCAATAGATTAGTAATAACTCTGAACTGGAAAGGGTCTCAGATCTCTTAAAGGAGAAATTCTGAACCTTGCCTTGGCTGCACATTAAAATCACTTGGGATACTATTTTAAAATGCACACATGCAGAGATCCTGATTTAATTGGGCTGGGAGGGAGAGCTTGGGCATCCGTATTTTTTTAAAAGTTCCCCAGGTGATTCTAATGTGCAGCCGTGGTTGAGAAGCCTTGGGATAGACTTACCGGGATAGTTAGCTCTCAATCCACTATCCTCCTGCAGAAAGTCCCTCTGTATCTTTGAGAGGTGGGTGATCAGCTTGTTTTATTGATTCCAGAAAGGGAAGTACCTTAGTCTGCTCAGCCTGTGATAACAAAACACTGTAGGGTAGGTGGTTTAAGCAACAGAAATGTATTTTCTCACAGTTCTGGAAGCTGAAAATCCATGATAAAGGTTTTGGCAGGGAAGAGTTTCTGGTAAGAGCTCTCTTCCTTGCTTGTAGACTTCTTTCCTGGGACCTCCCATGGTAGAGTGGGCACAAGCTCTCTGGTGTTCTTATAAAGACACTAATTCTATTGGATCGGGGCTTCACATTTATGACTTCATTTAACCTGAATTATTTCTCTAAAGGCCCTATCTGCAAATACAGTCACTTTGGGTTTGGGTTTTCAACATATGAATTTTGAGAGGGATACACTCAGTTCATAATAGGAGGTCACAGTTCATTGGGCTATAAAGTTAGTCAAATTATTAGAAACCTCTTCTATATATTAAACCCAAACCTTTATTTTCTTAAATTCTTTCTACTTCTTAGTCTTCATTCTGTAGAAAGAATTAAGAGAAATGGAAGGCACCTAACATAGAAACAACTATTTTGCTAGGTGTTTTGCATTCATTGTATGAGGTCTGTCCTGAAAAAGTCCAGCCATTGTTAATATAATGAGAATTATTTGTGCAACGTTGATGTAACCTGGCAGCCAAGGAGAGTGGACTGGAATGCTCATGAGTGAATAATGATGACTTCACTGTACTAGTCAGTGGGGGTGGTAGATGTCATTGAGTAAGCATGTGTATTGTGTGGCTGTTGCATTCAAAATGACTAAGCGAGTAGAGCAACAAATCTGCAGCAAATTTTTCATTGAGCTTGAACATTCCTTCGTGGAAACTATTTGGATGACTCAGAAAGCCACAGATATGGGCAACTGGTGATTGGTAGCTTTGTTACCACAATGCACCTGCTCATGCATCACATCTTGTACAGAGTTTTTTGGTGAAACATCCCATCACCCAGGTGACTCAGCCAACCCCTATAGCCCAGAGTTGGTGCTCTGTGACTTCTGGCTTCTCCCAAAACTAAAATCACCTTTGAAAGGGAAGAGATTTCAGATTATTGATGAGATACTGGAAAATACGAGGGAGCAGCTGATGGCGATTGGGAGAACTGTGTGAGGTCCCAATGTGCCTACTTTGAAAAGGACCAACGTGTCATTGTCTTATGTACAAGGTTTCTTGTATCTTCTTCAAAAAATGTCTCTAGATTTCATAGTGCATGGCTCAATACTTTCTGGACAGATTCATATTTTTTAAGCCTCAGGAGAATCAAGTGAGGAAGGTATCATTATATCCCATTTATGGATCCAAATACTGATGTCAGAGACGATGAGTTATCTGCCTAAATTCATAAAGCTGATTAAGTGACAAAATGAGAATTCAAACCCAAGACTTTCTGCCTTCTAAATTTGTGTTCTTTCTATCATCATGCTGCAGAAGTCATCTCTTCTATGCAAAAACCCCTCCAATATATGAAGGCAAAGTTGCCTCATAGGCTTGAAAGCTGTGTCTGACTCCGAAGAACCTGCCTTGTGCATACAAATGCTGCTTCTGCGACTGTTTATGTTTTTGGTTCTCTCTCTCTCCTTTATTTCATTCTTTTATTATCCACTTCTCATTCTAGCTTTGAACTACTTCTATTACCTCATAATATTGTATTTCCTGGAATTCCTACATTTTATAGGCTAGCATAGATCAAACTTTTGTATGAATTCATACAGAAATATTTTGATTCCCAAGATGAGGTGGGGGCCCAAGGATGTGCATTTCAAATGATCTCTCAGGTTACAAGCTTGCAGCTGGTTGACAGATTCCACTTTAAATGTACTAGTATAGACCAGCTCTCTGCTCTTTCTAGCTAGCCAAACTGTAGAAAGGGTTTCACATACCTTTTTACTTTCTCGACTAGAGGGAAGATCAGCTTCCAGTTCCAGTACCTACAGTTACGACTGGCACAGACAGGAAAAGCTCAGAAAGATAGCAGAAAACCTCTTTTTTATGCCTGCTATCATTTCCCCCTTTTTCTGGAACACCACTTCTCTTTTATTTTTAGGAAGCTCTTTTAATTCGCTGTGTGATCCTGGCAGGTCTGTCGTATTCCATGTGGTCCCATGCATTCCACCATAGGAATAGACTCAGGAGTCAGAGAGCAGGTCGGAATGCACACACCATTTCCCTGAACTCAGCGATCGGTCTAGCTTGTTGTTCAGCAAATGACCCATGAAGGGCCAAGCCAGAATCTTTTTTCAGTATTGGCGCCAATGCTGGGACTGCTGGGAGAAAAGGGGTTCTCTTCCTTGGTGTTGCTGGCTCTTGGTGATGCTGGTGACCCTCTTTGCCCTCCCATGGCGGGGAGCCTACCTGCAGGTAAAGCTAACACAGAAGAAAATAGATCCAGAAGATGAAGAAAGAAAGGGACAAATGTTGATGGCATTGCCTCTAGCTTTGTTGAAGTCTGTTTTCCCCTTCAAGTGCCCGTTCCCCTGAGTCAATAAATACTGTTTGGTTTAAACTTGTCTGAGTTGAATTTTGCTTCTTGCAACCAGACTTAAACTATGAAATGTGTGTATCTTGTTCAACACTGCATCCACACCCACCAAGTGAATGAACAGAAATAGTTCTCACTGTACAATTACTTTTCTGGGTCTCAAAATCGGCTTAAATGCCACAGCTCTTCCTGGTAATTTTATGCAGAAACTGCTTCAGAGTCTGTCTTGTTGATCCCTGGGCTGTGGATCAGAAGAGTGGTTAAGAATTCCTGGCTCCGTGTTGGGGGAAAATTCGGGTCACATAATGGCTTCACAACTTGCTACTAAGTTGTACACTCTCAGAATTTCAATATTTTTCCATCTGTAAAAATGAAGGAAACAATATTTGTGAAGCAATTATCATTTTGGTCTGCTTCATTCCTCTTCCTACTCCTTTTCTCATAACTGGACCTGCTCCTCTGGTGCAAGGTGGGCATTTGTCCCAGGCAGGGCTGGAAATAGTGCCTTTGTTCCAGCAGTCAGGTGGACCCTGCTTGGAATTCAAATTGAGAGTGAGAAGCCGTGGAGGTAGAGGGCAGTTTAGACAGAATCATCTGATGACAGTGCCACAGGCTGAGGAAAGAACCCAGTGCTGTGACCAAGAACCACAGATCTGGTGTGTGATCTGTCTTGCCTGACCCTGTTGGTATAGCTGTGCCGGTTCATGAGCCAGTGCAGGGGCCTTCCAGGAAACCTTTTTTGTTTACATAGGATACAGTCAAAAACCTTGTGGGTCAATCTACTGCAAAAGTTAACTTTGAGAATTAAATATGGTGCTACATATGAGATAATTTGCTCATATTGGGGATATAATAAATGCTTAATAGACATTAGCTAGTATTATTATTCCAGTTTGACTACCTACTTGGTGGATCCTACACAGTTAAACAAACAGACCCTGTTTATACCTAGAAGTCAGCTGTATGAACTGCCTACGGGAGAAGCAGTGTTACTGTGAACTGGAGCTAATACACCAGTATCTATTCTTATGCCTTTAATGCAGGTAAAAGTCAAATGGAAAGATTCTGATTCCTTAGGTCAGGGATAGGGAGAGGGTGTGTATAGCTCAGATTTGAAACCACCAACTATTTTCTCTGCCTATGCTGTCTTAGTCTACATGGTATCTTTCTTCTGATTGGTGGATACATAAAACTGCCATTGTTTCTCAATTTTTGGGTTCTAGAAGCAGATTGGTCTTTGAAAACCCAGAGCTTGCTTTTGTTTATCTATCTATCTATCTATCTATCTATCTATCTATCTATCTATTTAATGTATTACATGTTTTAAATCAATCCATCTGTACAAGACTGAATATGACCCCCAAATATATCAGGTCTTAATCCCTGGAACCTGTAAGTGTTAACTTACACAGAAAAAGATCTTTGCAGCTGTGTTTTAATTAAAGATCTTGAGATAGAAAAATTACCCTGCATTATCTGAGTGGGCCCTAAATGTCACCACAAGAAAGAAGGTCCACATAAGAAAGAAGCAGAGGGAGATTCCACCCACACACAGAGGAGAAGGCAATGTGAAGAACAAGGCAGAATCGCAGTGATGTAGCCATAAGCCAAGAAATACTGACAGCCAGTAGAAATGGAAAGAGTCAAGGGAAGGGCCCTTCCCTAGAGCCTCCGGAGGGAGTATGGACCTGCTGATGCCTTGATTTTTGCCTAGTGAAACTGACTTTGGATTTATGGCTTACGGAATTGAAATAATTCATTTTTGTTGTATAAAGCCAAAAAGTTTGTGATAATTTGTTACAGCAGGTTCAGGAAGCTAATACACCATCTTAAATACATTTGTCAAGTGCATAGAAAATCTGTTTAATGAAATGCTGTAAGAGTCAGAAACTTTATTCTATTTATATAGATTATTTGGCCCTTTCTATCCTGCTAATTTGCCAAAAAGCTGAGAAGAGTTGTTAATGCACAGATTCATTTCCTGCTGTGGTATCACTCAGAGACCATCCCCAGTTAGATCACCCTTCTGTGACAGGCACACAGGCTGATCTGCTTCTGAGGCATTTCCATTGCCTCTGGATCTCCACATAGGCCCCTCTGAAGGAGGAATAAAAGAATGTAGCTGACCACAGGTAATAAGCCCTTTCCCCCTCATTTCTGCCTTCTCAAGGAGCCAGGGACCAGTTCATTGCACAATGGTCTTCACTCATTCCCTCCCTCCCCTTGAGATGGGATCAAGTGAGGTCAAACTTTATGGGGAAACATCTACTCATAAACCACTTCTCCCTTGCATCAAATAATGTTTGCATGTAGAGAGGGAAGGAGAGAGAACATTCTTGTTCTGAACTTCAGGTTCACTTGGACCTCTATTATGTTCCCGTTCCTCAACCAGGTTATGCCCTTAATGCAGGTAAAAGCTGCAGGTAATGTAGGTTTTCAGCAGCAGAATATAAAAAATCAGTGGCGAGGAGGGTAGATAAAGTTTTCAGTCTCTTTGACTCCTATTAATTTAGCTCAGACTTTGCATCCCTACTGACAGAAAAGCAAAGCAAAGCTTTGCTTCCAAAGTGGCAAAAAGAGCACAATGAAAGTGTCTCAGTATGTTCTCCAAAATCTGACTCAGGAAAGCCACTTCAAACATGCAAGGTAGAACACGATACTCTTGGATTCCTCCAGAAGGGTTGGTCAATCCCAAAAATCTGTGTTTTTTTGGCAATAAATAAATACATTAAAAATCTCATGGGGGGAAATCAAGTACAGTGCTAAAGTCTTCCTTCTTTCAGATCCCCCCCAACAATCATCATTTTAATTTTTCTAATACTTTAAAATATTGTGCAAATGTTTGTAAAGAAAAAATGCAGACAGCATGGAAGAATGCATAGTAAATAGTTCAGGTTCCTCTCTCCATGTCTTCCCATTTTACTTCCTTTCATGTTTAACCACTGTTAAAAGTTTGATGCCTCCTTTCACAAATTTCTTTAAATGCTTGTGCACTCCAATGTCATGTTAAATAGACACAGAGGCCTTTCTTTTTAAATGGATAACAAGAATGGGAAAAGGTTAAATGCTGAATCAGAGCAACTCTTGTAATGCCAAGATCAGGACCATGGTTAGGAAGAAGAGAACACTGACACTCAAGCTGGGAACATTTGGGCAGATGATTAAGATTTTGAACTCCAGACTTCTCTGAATCCTAGTCTGTGGAAGTAATCACCCTTCAGCATGAAAAGCTAGCACTCTTTCCTTGCTTGAAGAAAATGCAGAGCCTTTCCTTACAGAGCAGCATGAGCCTTCCTCATGAACTGCCCCCAATTCCCTTCCCGGTTATTAGGCCTATAACTAGGGTTAAGTTCCAATAGAACACAGCTGGAGACATGCTGGGCCCGATAAAGAAGGACAGAGACTCTACCCAAAGGAGTTACAAGACCTAACTAGAATGTATTGGTGGGAGCTGGGGGAAGAACTGTAGGACTAGAATCTGAGGCTTCTCCATTAATCAGGCTGATACAATATATTGGATGGAAAAGAGTTTATTGATTTGTGAACACTCTCAAAATATAAGATGCTGCCAAGGATCCAAGGAGATGATATGACCTCGCCACTAGTGTGGATCCTAGAAACATGGAAAAAAAAGGATGATTCACATTAAATTAAATTAAGATGCCAGAGTTGCTTAGTGGACAGTGGAGAAGGGATTACAGGGGTCAGGGAAATGGACACGCTGGAGTGGACCACACAGGCACAACTCAGAGATGTTCCATGTTTTGTTCCAGACCAGTGCAATAAAGAGAGTTTTGCCATAAAGTGAGTTGTAATCTTTTTGCTGGGGGAGGGTCTTGCCTTTAATTTGTAAAATATAAGTACATCTGTGAAGCACAATAAAGTGATGTGCAATAAAATGAGGTATGTATATGTAAGGCTGGGAGATACACCAAATGACTACATACAATAGGAAGGACTACTGGGCACATCATTGCCAAGGCCATACATAATACACTGGTGAGAGGGCACCAGCATCATTAAGAAGTTTAGTAATGGATTTCCTTTACAAGACAGGGTTAACAGGAGGCGAGGCCATTACAGGATTAGGCTCAGTGATAGCAATGGGGATGTTCGGACTTCAGAACAACATAGAGCAGGCACTTAACTGCCAGGAGGAAGGTAGGTGCAATTTTCTTAATGAGTGGCAGAGTCATCGGATAGCCAAGGGGGTCTAACCTGAAGAGAGTAATGGAGGTGGTTAATGGAACTCAGTATCCCAAGGGGCTAAATAGCTGGGCATCCAACAAGAGTACAACTCAGCTTCTATTGTCAGAAGAAATACAAAATGGATGACCACTAGAGCTGTGAGACCTGAATTAGTTTTCAAGTAAAGCATCCATTGACTGGATAGTCACTTATAGTTAGGTATCCCAAACATTTTAGAGACTGTGGGAAGACAAGTTCTTATTTGATATAGATAACTTGTTACGTAAAGTATCACCATGGTGTTCCTGTTAGAATGGAGGCTTATGGAGTCTTGACCAAGGTCCTGCTTACAGGAAACCTACTGGACCTGTTGATCCACCATGCAGTCATTTTCATGATTTCCAAATACATGATTGGGATTGACTTACGTAGTAATTGACACGACTCCAACTTTGGTTCTTGGCCTTTGGAGTACGAGCTCTAATAATGAGGAAGTCCAAGGAGAAGTCTAAAAATACTCCATTGTTGGGAACTGCTATACCTGGTTTCAGAAACTATAACCCCTCCAAGGCTAAGGCTGAGTAAAAAGCCCTGGGGGCCATAAGCCACTAAGGAGACAAAGCTTATCCTCACAGCAGGGGTGCAGCCTTTGCCCCCTTTACTTCACCCTGCTTGGCCCTGGGTAGATGATTGGTTAGCCAATGATGGGTAAGATTCCTCAGTGGAGGGACGACCTAAGACAGGCATGGTTGCAAAGACTTGGAAAGACTTGGGGGAGTATAGAAAAAGGGGGTGATGGGCCCTCAGCCCTCAGCATTGACATAGCCTGAGTCCTCATTCTGTCTGTAAGAAGTTTCCTAATCTCTTGGCTGCCTTTCTTCCCCTACCTGACTTAAGCCTGAAACAATGCCGGAGGTGGGTGTGGCCCTGTGCTGGAAAGGGCAGTTTCCAGGGGCAATCAGGCCTAAGAAAAAAATGCATAAAATCCTGTGAAACTGCTTTGCTAAGAATGCCCTCAATTTAAATTATAAGTGTCCAAGCATAAAATGAATTTTTTTCCCAAAGTTTCATGGCCCTTTGGCTATCTAAACCTGACTCAGAATAAGCCCTCAAAGTCCTTTAAATGTTATCTATTGTTTGATCATTACTGCCTAACAATGACTGATGAGCTTTACATATATGCCCTATATTCCTATGCAAATTAAACCCAATAAAACCCATTGAGGAACAGGCTCAAGGCCCTTCTCCTTTGAGAGATTAGCCACTTTTCCTCCCCAAGCAGATCATGTCTTGGTAGACTTATTCTCATCCATGGCAGATGGGGGGGCTCTTTGGGCAGGGCCTCTCCACGCTCCATTATCCCTCCAATCTCATCCAAAGATCAAAACCAATATCAGAACTTAGAGTAGATGGCAAAAATTAGGGCTACCTTTAAGGATACAAAGGATGCAAGGTTGATAGACTCTATCATATCCCCATTTAGTTTGTTGATCTGGCCTCCTGAAGAACCAAATGGATCTTGGAAAATGATAGTTCACTTCAAACTTAAACAAACTGTCCTCTAATTGCAGCCATGTACTAGTATGATTCATATCTTTACTAGAGCAGATTAAATGGTTTCAGGTACATTATACATGCTTTTGACTTCACAAATGCATTATTTTGTAGTCTAATAAAAATGGCATCAGGGACAGTTTGCATTTACATAGAGTGGGTAATAATATATTTATAGTTTTTCCCAAAACTGTGTGAATTCTTTGTTTTTTGTAAGAATGTTCTCCAGAGAGATACGGATCATCTGGACAGCCCATAAAACTTCACATTGAGCCCTGGCTGGTGTGGCTTAGTGGGTTGAACACCAGACTGCAAAGCAAAGGGTTACAGGTTTGATTCCCAGTCAGGGCACATGCCTGGGTTGCAGGCCAGCTCCCCAGTAGAGGGCACTAGAGAAGCAACCACACATTAATGTTTCTCTCCCTCTCTTTCTTCCCTCCCTTCCCCTCTGTCTAAAAATAAATAAATAAAATCTTTAAAATTAAAAAAAAAACTCCACATTGACCCTACATCAGTAATATTATGCTAATTGGTGCTAGTGAATAAGAAGTGTCTAGCACACTGGAAGACTTAGTAAAGCAGGCATGCTCCATGTGAGATAAACCCTTTAAAGAATCAAAGTCCTGACATACTCGTGTAAGTAAATTTTGTAGTCTTGTAGTCAGGGGTGTTTCAGGGCATACCTTCCAAAGCAAAAGACAATCATTACATCTTGCACCTCCAGCTACAAAGAAGGAACTCCTATGCTTGATGGATTGCTCCTACTTCTAAAGAGAACATTTCACACTAGAGAATACTTCTCCAGCACACATATTAGGTGACGAGAAATGTTGTCAGCTTTGAGAAGATCACAGTACAAAATAGAGTTCTGCAGCAAATCCAAGCTGCAGTGTAAGCAGCTCCACCGTTGGGGCCATGAGACCCTGCAGGTCCTATGGCATCAGAGATATCAGTGGCAGGAAAGGATGCAATGTGGTGCCCATGCTTGCAGCAAACCCCGGTGGGGAAAACCAGTGCAGACTCCTGAGATTCTGGGGAAAGGAGAATTATATACTAAAAAAAAAAACCAAAAAAAAAAAAGAACCCACCCAACTTCTGATATGTTATTGGCCATTGGTAGAAAAGAAATGCCTGACCATAAAACACCAAATGACCATGCCTCCAGAACTGCCCATCAAGAGCTGGGTTTGCATGGAGTTCCCAAGTCATAAGGTTGCTTGAGCCCTGTAGCAGTTTGTTTTAAGTTGAGTGTGAGCTCCAAGCATGACAGGGGCTAGAGAGCAAAACAACTTGCACAAGCCTGTAGCCCAGGCTCCTATGACCTTCATCACTGTACTCTGGTGCCTCTTGCTCACGTCATTTTGATCATATTAGGAATCTCTTATCACAAGTGGTTGGAAGAACAAATACTCCGAGCTTGGTTTACAAATAGAACAGCTTACTATGCGGGTGCTCAAAAATGGAAGCAGCTGCACTCAGCCTCATTCTGAAATGGCTTTGAAAGACAGTAGTAAGGGAAAATTCTCCTAATGAGTCGAGTGCTGGGTGATGCACGTGTTTATCCACTTTGTGTGAAAGTAGTGACCTGGGGTGACGATATACCCAGACTAATGGGCAGGCGCTGATGAAAGAGTAAGATGGAAAGAATTAAACAAGGAGGTGTATGAGCATATGGGAGTGGGATAAAAGTGTGAAAATCTTTCTGTCACATGTTAATGCCCACCAGAGAGCATCAACCATGGAGGAAGATCTAAACAGTCAAGTTGACAAGATAACTCCACTCTCCCTGTCATCAGCTATTCCAGTGCTGGCTCAATGGGTACAGGAATATAGTGGCCATGGTGGGAGAGGTGGATGCTCTGTATGGGTCCAACAATGTGGGCTCACAGATATCAAGCCTGATTTCATTGTTGCTGCCATCAAATGCCTAACATGCCAGCAGCAAACACCAATGCTGAACCCCTGATAGAGTACAATTCCTCAAGGAGATCATTGGTGCAAAGTTAACTATATGAGTTCCCTGTACTCTGGAAAGTCCTGAGGCTTGCTCTACTGTAACTAAGCACATATTCTGGAAGTGGGCTTGCTCTTCCTGCCTGCAAGGCCTAGGCCATTGTAAATACTTCATCCATGGGAGAAGTAGCCTACATAAGATTGTGTCAGAGTGGGGAGCTCACTTTCCTGCAAAGGAGGTATGGGAATGGGCCTATAACCATTGGATCCACTGATCATATACATATAATATACCATTCTACTCAGAAGCTACCTGCCTGATAGAGCATTAAAATGACACTGAGGACGCAGCTTCAATGCTAGGTTAGAGACAGCACTTTGCAAGAAAAGGCAACCAACCTCCCAAAGACGGAATAAAAAAACTTCACATGACACTGTATTCCCTAGTCAGATAAATACGTAGGTCCAGCAACTAAGGGATGAAAGCAGGAATGATCCCAATTACTATGTTTCCCAGGGGCCCGCTAGGGACTTTGTTCTTTCTGTCCCCACACTTCTAGACCCTATAGGGTTAGAGGTCTTCCCCCCCACCCCCAGGTTAGAGGTCTTGGTGTGTAAAGGGAATATACTTTTGCTGGGGGACCCAGCAAGTGTGCCACTAAAATATAGACTACACTGCTACCTAGGCACTTGAGGCTCTGTGCAAACCCAGCCCTTGACGGGCAGTTCTGGAGGCATGGTCATTTGGTGTTTCATGATCAGGCATTTCTTTTCTAGCAATGGCCAATAGCATACCAGAAGTTGGGTTTTTTTTAAAGTATATAATCCTCCTTGCCCCAGAATGTTAGGAGTCTACACCGATGTTTTCCCACTGGGGTTGCCATAAGCAGTAGAGCTGCTCTTACACATTGGAGGCAGGGATAAATAAACATGTGTGGCATCTAGCTAATACATTTATGGGCTTTTTTGTACTCTTTTGCTCAACTGTGATGGTAAAGAGACATGTCAGCCATGCTGGACTCAAGAGGCATGGTGTCCAGGGGCTCAGGTATGAGGGTCTGGGTAACATCATCACCCAAGCCAGCAAAAGAAGTGCTGAAGTATGAGCAATCTAGAATGGGTATTGGAGGAGAAAGATGACAAATATTAGTTATGAGTCTAAGACCAGCTGTAGTGGTAGGGGCTATAATTTGTTCCTTCTGGGTTTCTTTTGGGAAGAGAGGTACATCAGAATCCCGGAAGGAAAACTCTCCAAATATGTATGTATGCATGTATGCATGGAAGCATGTACCTAAAAATGCATCTGAGTGACACACAGGGTGGACTGTAATGGACATGGACATGAGCTACAATGATCACCCTTCAAGGCAAAAGTTGCTGTCCTATTTGTCAGCTCCACAGAGTTTGTCTCAGCTGCAGACAATTGCCTTGCCCAAGAACACACCTATTCCAGGGTAGCCTACATGCAGTGACTCGTCATGTAGCCATTGGGGTTACCCTGCAACAATTTTGATTGGCTCTTTCTACATTCCAGAGTTCCAAGTAGGGTTAGTGAAGACTTTTTAGTACTGCATTGTAGTTCAACTTTTCCCTCTGCCCAATCATACTTCCTTCCCCTTCTTCACATGTGTGTTGATTTTTAATGGTTATTCTTCACATTAAACCCCATCTCAGAGTGTGCTTCTAGAGAACTCAACCTATAGTACCTATAATACCACCCCTCAGCCTCACTCTGGAGATGTGAGGAGTGGCATCAGTGTAGAACGGGGAGTAAGAGTTTTTCAGGATGAGGAAAGCATATAGGTGGAAAAGAAAATAACAGCAGAATTGGGAGATTTACCATACAGAGCAATTAACCAAACAAGTAAATATTTAAAAGACAGTGGAAGCCAGTTTTCTTGCTGTTGGAGAAGGTAAGTATGAGCACAGAAAAAGAGAAAATTAGAGCAAACTCTTGATCTTGGATTATTGAAGGCATTCGTGTGAATGCTTGGCTTTTAATACAGATAAAAATAAAAACTAGATGTGTATGTGTATGCATGTGCCCCCACATGCATAGCTAGCTGTGCCCACTGAGAGGGCCTGGGAACAGTGACACAAGAAAAGTAAGGAGTACTTATGGCACTCAGATATGGCCTTTAAATGCCGTTTCCCACCCAAAGGAACTAGGGCTCATTGAAGAAGTTGCTGATTCCAGACCTGGAGTAGGAAAACTACAAAATGATCAAAAAACACCTTGCTGTTCTAGAAAGCATGTGTTTCTCAAGAATTGTGCAAGGTCAGAGGATTTGCCCTACTTACAACTAAGAAATTAGCCTGCCATCGTTTCAAGGGTGCTCACAAAAGACATGAAACTCGCGAGTCAGATACAAAGAACTTTGTTAGTCATGACACAACAAGCAGCAGGAACCCTCACCTTTCAACCCCTATGAGGGGTGACATGGTAGTGGATGCTGCACAGTCACTGGGCTTGTGACAGTTGAGGAACCCTTAGCTTAGGGAATCTGAACTTTTCCAATAAACAGTAAACAACCTGCCTTACCTGTTCTTGAGGGAGATGCTTTCTGTATGACGCTAGGCAGAAAACAAACTGACCTCTACTCTGGAGGAAGTTACTCTGCCTTCCAAGCTCTTTGCTATATAAGCATCCTTGAAAAGAGGATCCAGAACAAAAGCACAGTTAGTGTTTTTGGTCACAAGATGTGCAGAAAAGTCTCCTTCTGTCCACTCCCACTTGCTTTCTGCTCAGGTATGGATTGAAGCTGATATGTGAGATCTTTATACTTGGAGTTCCAGCCGCCACTGTATGACCATAATAGGAGACTTGGTTGAATGCTGAGAATGGCCCAGAAGAAAAAAATGGGCAAATCTAGGATGCCTGATTACACTATGAGTTTCCAGACTAACTGGATCACCTACCTCCAGATTGCTAGTAACTGAGGAAGAATGTCCTACGGTCAAGCCACCCTTGGTTGAGTGTTCTGCCACTTAAAGCCAAAGCCGTTCCATTTGCTCAAGTGGCAGCACAGTTGCTCAGCAATGCCATTTGAGCACTCTCCTTTACATCTTGAATTATAAAATGTTTAAATAACATATTTTCTTATTGTTTTCCATTCCCTACCTGCTTTCTGCCACCAAAAATTGTAAGCAACTTTATAGTCTCAATTATAGCCCTCTTATGAGTGTTTATTAAGAACAAATGATCACAGATGCGAAGCTGCGATGAACTGGAGTAAGGTGAATTTCAGACCTTTGCCCAGGACCGAGGCTAGTCTAAGTGTCACATTGTCTTTGAAATTTCTTATCTGGCTCTGATGATTTGCTTAGATAACATTTGTCTGGTAGAGTCCAATGGAAAGATCCCAGAACAAAAGGGAAGAAACCTTGATGAGAGAAAGCAGAGTGAAAGCGTGGGGAGTGCTGACCAACGCGCAGAACGCCAAGTCTGATTGGCTAACGAAGGCATTCTGCAGCCACAGTAAGGGGTAAACTACTGACTCCCTGTACAGTCTCTGCTGTATTGAAGACGTTTGGCTAGGACTTCAGGGAGTTGAGTTCTTACCTTATCCATTACTATTTCTGTGACCTTTGAAATTTTCCTTCCTTCACTCTCCTCACTTAGAAAGCGGGATAAATGGGATTGTTGGGAGGCTCAAAGGAACTTAAGGATGTGAAATTACTCAGAAAAAGGGAAGACTTGATGGGAGGGGTTCACATGGAAGTGTGAGCCACCTTTTTAAGTTATTAAGCTCCAACAGGAGTGAGGTCTTCCTGACTATATACAGATATTCTCACCCCCTGCACCATTTTTCATGCTCCAGTGGATTAAGTTTTGTTTAGCCTCAGTAGTTATAAACTTTGACTTTGAGCCCTAGCTCTCACCACTCGCTGCCCTGTGCATTATCTCAGGCAAGGCTCGCTTCTCCTGCCATCCTTTCTGTCTGCACATTAGAGGTCCTCCTAACTTGGGTTTCCCCTTTCTGAAGAAAGCTGTCATGCTTCAGGTGAAATAAATCCAAATTCTTAGGTGATTTCACAACCTTTCCCAGCAGGCACCAGAAATGGGAGTGGTGGGTATGATAGGGGACTTAAGAGTTGGAAAATTTTAGTTTAAATAATAGCTAATAAGCTTAGTAATCAATGCATGTAAAAGCTTTTGTTCTAGGAACTGAAGGTATGACCCACTCTGACTCCAGGAGACCATAAGCAATTCCATCTTTGTTCCTCAGGAGGACTGCAAGCAACTCAAGATGATATCTGAGCCATTGTACTCCAGGGTGGGATGACCACTGCCCAGGACACAGCTAAAGACCATCACCTGGGGCACAGCTTAAGACCACTGCCCAGGCGACAATACTAAAGTTTTTTTTTTTTAATCCAATTAACTTTTCCTTGAATTTCAACCCCCTTACCTACACTTTGTTCTCCTTATAAAAAGGGCCATTTTAAAATGGAATTTAAGATGGTCTGTTAGGGTATGAACCAGCCATCTTCTCAGATCACTGGCCATCTGAATAAAGTGCCCATAAAGATTCAATCACTGTCATTGCTTATTGGGTTGGGTAGTGGCAGGCAGCCCAAACTCGGGGGTCTTTTCTGGTTTCATATTGAAGGGAGGGACTTTCTGTGAGCTGAGTCAAGCAGCCATAGGATAAAAACTCAGATGCTCAATATCTACAGACAGGGGACCCTAGGTGAAAGTCAAGTTGTTTGCCAGATTAGGGGCTTTCTTTGTTTAGATGTTTTTCATCATCTTACTAAAAAATATTAAATGACATTTAACAATTTATTAAAAATACGAGGTTACTATTAAACCCAGTAATTCTCATCTCTACCAAAGCCCAATTTCTTTCTATGTTATTTTATAAGACCTGCTTACAATTCTATCATTAAGTTAATATTTAAATTATTGGATTGGCCAAAAATTTCATTTGGTTTTTATTATAAGATGGCTCTAGTACTTAGTTGTCTTTAACTTTGTTTGAAACAATTTTGTTAGATTGTATTGTGACAACTGTCATATCAGTGTGCACTTTTAAAAAACATCAAAACTGGTGAATTTTTGTGTAGCCATTTTAATATTGAAGATGGAAGAAAATATACAACATTTTTGGCACACTATGCTTTATGATTTCAAAAAAGGTAAAAATGCAACTGACATGAAAAAAAAAGATTTGTGCAGTGTGTGGAGAAGATGCTGTGACCGATGGAACATGTCCAAAGTGGTTTATAAAGTTTCATGCTGGAGAGTTCTTGCCGAACCATGCTCCGTAGTTGGGTAGACCAGTTGAAGCTGATAACGATCAAATCAAGACATTAACTGAGAACAATCAATGTTCTACCACGCAGAGGCAGCCAAGATACTCAAAATATCTAAATCAATAAAGTTATTGGTGAAAATGAAAAATGTGTCTTTTATTTTACAGAAAAAACTAAATGGATTTTTGGCCAACCCATTACTATAACTTTAGTATAATACTAATTTCTAAAAAGCAATTCAATGTCTAATTGTAATCTAAAGGGATACTAAAAACAAAGTTGTTTATAATAAAGTGTATATACTTCAATATATAAATGTTTAGGTGTGACTAGCAGAACTAATAACATAGTCAGATGTTTGCACCTATATGTAGAATTAGTGTGAATAAGACAGCTCTAAATGTAGACTGATACAGGTGTGTTACATTGCAGACTCATAAACCATATGCAGCATTGCTATTCATGAGGTGGTTTTCCTAAATGTTAGGAACAACTTATGGTGAGTTTCTAACAAAAAATTTCTAGAAAGCTTGGATCTATTAAATGTGTGTAGAGAATATTTTATATTTATTTGTAAAATGGAATTAGGTTCTAAGTTCAGATCATTGAAACCACCATCTTCACCTAAATAAATGTCTTGGTGGCTGTCAAAAGTGTGCAGGATTGGGGACAAATCTTACTGCATCAACCTGTTCTATACATTTTAAGAAAGACTGTATTTTCAGTCCCGACCCACCAAAGGCTAGGAGCCCCCAGTCACTGTAACACTGTAAAAATCTCCCACTCGGGTTTCAAGTGCTGACTAATAGTAGTATCATTCCTACTGAGAGACTCTGCTGTAAGCAGTACCTGGCACTCAGTGTGTGTTTAATAGATGCTTATTGATTGGATGGATGAAAAAATGTGTAAATATTATATCTCTAAAAATAACTAACTTTTTCCAGCAAGTAACAGAAAACTCAACTAACTATAGCTTAGACAAATTAGGGTTTAGAACATTTTTTAACTAAGCAGTTTAGAGTTAGGCCACCCAGGGTTGCTGCCACAACTAATGATGTTGTTAGTGTTTATGACTCTATTTTCCTTCCATTCTGTCATTGCTGGGAAATTTGTTATTTTATCACTTCATGAGTTAAAGATCACTGCATCATCCATGAGTCTTACATCTGTATTCAAAGCGGAAAAGGGGAAGGAAGAGGAAAGATAATTACTGGCAGACTTCTTTTATCTTATTGGCCAGAACTGTGTCATGTGACTGATGCTGGCTGCAAATGGTCTTTGCAAATGTTGCAAAAAAGCTACAATCCCCCCACTGAAAGCAACAATACTGCCATATAAAATATAAAAACATAAACAAACAGGCAACCAAACCTTGCAAACCCATTACTGAGCTTCCAAGAAAGTAAAGATTCTAAGAAGCTAAAAAGTAAAGTGAATATAGAACTCCAGAAAGGTGAGAAAGTACTACAGGTGCATTTCATGTTAGGAATTGCATCAAATTGTAGTCATCTTATTATTTTATTTTTAATGGTTTCACAGGAAGTGGGGATGGAGGAGAAGAGACTAAGCTTAAGGCTCACGAAATGTATTGAGTAGAGACTGACTCCAACTTGGAAAATGAAAAGGCAAGCCACAGTCTAGTAGAAAATATTCACAAAGACTTGTATTCAGAATACATAAAAGCTCCTACAAATCAGTATCAAAAAGAAAAACACCCCAACTTAAAAAATGGACAAGTCTTGAAAAGACACTTAAAAAAAAAGATACACTAATACCCAACACTCACATGAAAATGTACTCAACGCCATGAATCAGGGAAATGCAAGTTAAAACTACAATGAGATACTATTACACTTAGAAGAATTAAAATTAAAAAGACTAACCAAAC
Organism: Carollia perspicillata; assembly: GCA_004027735.1. NCBI lineage: Eukaryota > Metazoa > Chordata > Mammalia > Chiroptera > Phyllostomidae > Carollia > Carollia perspicillata. The sequence continues at coordinate 1,701 of PVKM010004849.1, read as the reverse complement.
CAGATATTTGTGAGCATATGGAACAATTAGAACTTCATACACTGCTGATGGGAATGTAAACTTTACCAACACTTTTAAACTGTTTGATGATTTCTTATAATGTTACATGCACATTTCAATTCTAAGAGAAATGAAAACATCTGTATACAAAAATTATACATGTTATATGCATGGCAATGTTATTAATCATAACCAAGAAGTGGAAAGAAACCAAATGCTCAACTGATGAATGGATACACAAAATGTGATATAGCTGTAGAATGGAATATTATTTAGCCATAAAAAGAATGAAGTACTGGTACACACTATGACATGGATGGGCCTTGAAAATATTATGCTACAGAAAGAAGCCAGACACAAAGGCCACATATTATTGTACGGTACCATTTATATGGTATATATCTGGAATGGGCAAATCCATACAAACAGAAAGTAGATTAGTGGTTGTGAGAAGATGTGGTGGGAGAGGAGCGGTAATGACCTCTAATGGGTGTGAGGTTTCTTTTGGGAGTAGTGAAAATGCTCCGGAATTTTATAGTGGTGATGTTTGGACAAGTATACCAAAAACCACTGAACTGTACAACTTATTTTTTTACTTGTATACTTCAAATACATGAACTGTATGGTACATGAGTTGTAGCTTGGTAAAGTTGTTATAAAAATAAAAACAAGCATGTGTGTGTATATATATGTGTGTGTGCATGTAACTATATATAATCACAAGCAGCGCCACCACCCCAACATTACTACTGCTAGCACCTTGGTGGACAGACTTCCAAACTCACTTCTGTGCATCACAAGTACTTACTTAAATAATAAAATTTGGATCATATTGAGCATACTATTCAAAAAGTATTTTGAAGTACAGCATAAATAGCTTTGAAATTCTAAAGTAATATCAGACCACAGCATAATTACCTTGTTCCTGATCTCAGGGATAGAAAATTTTTAGTCTTTCTCATTAAAGATGAAGTTAGCTATGGGGTTTTTGTAGATGTATTTTATCAGACTGAAGAAGTTCCATTTTATTCCCAATTTGTTGAGGTTTGTTTTTCATTGTGAAGGTGTGTTGGATTATGTCAAATGTTTTTAATGCATCTGTTGAAATGATCACATAAGTTTTTTCCATTATTCTATTAATGTTATATTATACTGATAGATTTTTGGACATGGAGCCAACCTTGCACTCCCACAATAAATTCCATTTGGTAACAGTACAAATCCTCTTAAATGTTTTGCTGGATTCAGTTTGCCAGCATTTGGTCGAAGAGTTGCGCTTCTATTATATCAGGATATTGGTCTGTAGTTTTCTTTTCTCGTGATGTCTTTCTCTTGTTTTTGATATCAGGGAAATACTGGCCTCAAGTAATGAATTATGAAGTGTTCCCTCCTTTTTTATATTTGCAAAAGCTTATAAAGAATTAGTATTAAATCTGTTTTAAATGTTTGGTAGAATTTACCAGTGAGGCCGTATAGTCCTGGGCTTTTCTTTGCTATAAGTTTTTGACTAGTAACTTAAGCTATTTACTTGTTATGTATCTTTCCAGAGTTTCTGTTTCTTTGTCAATCAGCTTTGGTGGTTTCTTTGTTTCTGGGAATGTGTCCATTTCAACTGAGTTATCTACCTTTTCGGCCTACATATTTTTATGGTGTGTCTTATGTCTTATTCACCTCAGGCTGCCAGGACGAAATACTATAGAC
>PVKM010004848.1:0-50369 GCA_004027735.1 Carollia perspicillata | reverse complement strand
TTATCAATTTTACTTGTTATAATCTGTTTCTTCATTTTTGTCACTATATCATTTAGCTATTCTAAGAATCATGCTGTGTGACAAAACAAACTTAGTAGCTTACAACAACGAGCATTTTTTGCTACATGCATAGGTCTGCAGCTAGCCACAGCTTTGCTGCTATTGGCTGGAGTTCACCAAGAACTGTGCTTCAGTCTGTGGTCTGGTTGGGACTGGCTTCAGGTCAAAGGTTAGGTTCAGTTTGGTTCATATCATTCTGGAATCGGCACTTATTTTGGATATTATCTCATAGAAATGACAGATGCCAGGGAGTAAACCAAACTCTGCAACCATATTTCAATGTCTCTGTTTGTGTCACCTCCTGCTCACATTTCTGTGGCCAAAACAAATCACGTGACTAATTTGAAAAGGGAATGGGAAATTATATTCTGACTCTAAAGAGAAGAGGTAAATGAATATTTATTGAACAATATTCTAGTCTATCAGAGTTAGCTTATACATTGGAGAGTATGTATTTTCTGCCTGTATTTTTCTGAATGGAGGAACATAAAATAACATACTTTTAATCATTATTTTTTCATGTATGTGTGATTGGTTAATAATTTTACCTTATAATTTCTTATAAAGAATGAGGGAAAGCCAATGAAAAGACATAGGGCACATAAATCAAAGTTCTCAATTCATATATATATATATATATATATATATATATATATATATATATATATAATCTAAAGGCACAATAGTCTCGGTCATTACCTTTTCGGGTTCTTTTGTTTGTTTTAAAAAGTTTGTATTTATTTAGAAGATTTATCTACAAATGTATCCTCTCTGGTGCTTTTCAGTCATTTCTGCATTAAATCAATTCAATCTGACATAATATTCCAATATTTAATTATAAAAATATTCAGTCCTGGCTGGTGTGTCTCAGGGGGTTGAGTGCCGGCCAGCAAATCAAAGAGTCACTGGTTCGATTCCCAGTCAGCGCACATGCCTGGGTTGCAGGCCAGGTCTCCAGCTGGGGGCTCATGAGAGGCAACTACATATTGATGTTTCTCTCCCTTTCCTTCTCTTTCCTTTCCCCTCTCTCTTAAAAAGATTAATAAAATATTTTTAAAAGAAAATAAAATATTCAAATATATAATGAACTGAAAGGATTTTACCATGACAAATCATGTACCTACAACCTACATTCTACGATTAACATTAGACTAAACTGTCCATCCCTCTAACTATTCATGCATTTTATGTGATGCATGTCTAAGTACATTGAAGCCCTCACTATACTGTTTGCTAAATGTCTCAGAATGCATACCATGAATTGGAGGTCAATATTTATTTGCAATTATTTCATTTGTGGTAAAATACACCCACAAAAAAATGCACAAATCTCAAGAGTACCATTCAGTGGGGTTTGCTGGGTGTCCAGGCCATTGCAGTTGGACGGGAGCAGCTCTAGTTGAGTAGGAAGCCTTCAAGATCCCAAAGCTCTGTAAAAGTGCAATGAGCAGAGGGAACAAAGCCATGGACAGTTCTACAAAGGGGCAATAATAATGACTCTAGGATTCATGGATTTCATATCCACTGGTATCCTTGTCATCAGAGTTACAGGAGTCACCCTCAAATCAGAGGAAAATGTTTTAACCACAGAGTGAGATATTTACATTCAATAGATATTACCAGGTGACCAGGACTGGTGACTACTTGCTTACAAAAATTTATTTCACATATACAAATACTGAGGAACAATTAAATAATATCTTACAATAAAGGTATCTCCAAAGGGCAAATGATATTGGGGAAAAAGAAAAACTTATCTCTTTCTGCACAGTGTTTAAAAGAACACTCATAACAGTCTCACTGTACATGTACATTATTCATGATATTCACACTTTGTCCCTCAGTCCTTTTCTATTAATGATTATGAAAAGCTTAAATATTGAGTGGAGGAATCTCTAATATAATCCAAGTTTCTTTTTCTTTTCAATGGTATTTTGGAGAATGCATGTTATGTTCAGGTATGACGTATTTTTATTTGGCCATATAATGTAGAAAAATCAAATATAATTGTTGCAAGGGATCATGAGGTGCCAGAGTTTTATACAAGTGTATATGTAGTTAAAGCTATATTCCCGTGTAGCAAGGACTTGGCAGAGCTGTTTGTGCAATGTGCTTTGGGGACATAGAAGAGGGGCATAAACCAAGGTCAGGGAGAGGGCGGGAGAGAAAGGGGGTTAGAAAAGACCTCTGGGAGAAGGGAGGTTGGAGCTGGATCTTAACAAACAAATAAACAAACCAAATGCAGAAGAAGGTCACTGAAAGCAGAAAGCACCCCCAAAACCAGAGGAGTACAGTTAAGAGAAACATGACATAGGTATTCACTGATTCAACCAAGATTTAATGGGAACTACTACGTGTCAGGCACTAAAAAGTTACTGGGGACACAGAGGTGAAGAAAACAAACACACCCTCCTAGAATCCAGAATCCAGTGGTCACCGGACACTGAACATGGACTTACAAAGTCATAAACAATATAAAGGAGAATATTGTAGGGGACTTAATCTTGTATATACATGGTGAGATATGAAAAAACCCACTCTGATAAAATTATTTCAAGCAGATATCTGTGATAAACAAAAAATAACCAGATGGGATGGGGAGAAAGGAAAAAGCAGTGGAAAAATGTAGATATAGCTGCCTGGTGAGAAGGACAGAACGTCTCTGGTGCCCTGAGGCAGAAAGGAATGTGGCACCTTGAGAAGCCTAAGCAAGTAAGTGTGGCTTCAGGGTAGAGGGAAAAGAAGAAAACCACAAATGGAGGTTAGAGTGAGAAGCCATGGCCTGATTTAGCAAGGCCTTTTTTTAAATTTTATTGTTTAATCAGTTTTAATTGTCAATTACAATTACAATTGTCCTACATTTGGGACTATTACAATTGTCCTAATTTTCCCCCCTTTACCCTCTTCTGCCCATCCGGTGCCCACCCCACTTCCTAGTCAATTCTCACACTGGTTTCAGATTTTTGTTATTATTTAGCCATTGTCTGTTTTAATTTCTTAAAGAACCTCAAAATTTTCCTTATCACCTTCATTTAAAGTAAATTTAAAATGCACACTTTATTACAAAGACATCCATTGACTATATAAAGCTTCTATCAATATTAATGTTGTCACTAAACCCCAAACTGTCAATATCAATGTCAAAATGAATATCAGTAAAAAAATTGTCCTTTATTTGCATTTAAATCACCAGAGAAATAGTATTAAGTTGGCATATGAGATAAAAACATTTGAATGCAATGATATGAATAGGTAATCTTATTGGTGCCAGTTTAAACCAATTCAAATTTTAGCAGAAATTATTATTTAAAGTCCCTGAATTTATATTTGGCAAATGGAGGAAAATTTTGAGGTAATGGAAGGAACCCGTGGTAGAATGAAGTAAAAGCTCACAATGGATAAATAAGTAATTCATGTTGCAGCTATGCTATTGATTTTCAGCAACCTGGGGGATCCGTTCCACCTCTCCAATGCTCTGACTTCCCGGCTTCTGTGTTGTGGTGGGATGATCAAGTAATTTAGACACAGAAACAAATATCACGCACATTCACACCCCCCAACACATGACATAATGAATTACAAATTACTAGTTATGGTTGCCAATAAAGTAACAAACAAGACTAAAAAGTACCCTGTAAGGCCACTAATACTGAACACAGCATTGGAAGAATTAGCCAGTGTAACTAAAAGAGAGCAAAAAGGGGCATAAACGTTGGAAAAGAAGAGGCGAATGTATTCTGTTTTCAAAGTACATAATCCTCTTTCAGGAAAACTTAATCTACTGAGGTTTGCTGTGTTCCAAAATAATCTCATTTTATCTCAACTCCCCAAACACTGACAGAAAGTTGACCGTCTCACAAGGCACTGTTTTATAAAGGCAACTTACTGTAAGATGCCCAATGCTTATATCCTTTCATTTTATCATGACACTTTTGAACATAAAAATATTACCCATCCATAACGGATGGGTAATATTTTTAAATTTAGAACTTTGATGATCTTGAAAACCTGTTATTCTAAAGTTAGTTTTAATTGAAAATACAGTTGTTTGGACTTATCTGAAAGTATATGTAGTTTTACATAAAGGTAACAAGAGGAAATTATTTTTTTATTCAGATGGACGCTTCAACTAAAAAATGTGTAAGATGCATCTTATCTGTAGCTTCATATAGATTACTTGAGAAAGCCACATTACCTTGTCACTTCCGGCCTTAAATTCACATTAGCTGTATGAATTTTGAGTTTCTGCTCAGATGTATGTATAAGGGAAGATATATATATATATATATATAATATTCACCTTAAATTTTCCTGCCTTTTATAGAAATTCAAAAGCTTAAGAGCAAACACCACATAACAAAACATTAGAAGAACTAGGTAGGATATTTTAAGCATTACTCCTAATAAATTATTTGTAAAGTATTAAAATTATCCTAAATATACAAATTTTAAAACCATCTTATTACAGTGGACATACAAGCAGGAAAATTCAGACATAAAAAGCAGCTCTTCATTAACTACTACAGGCAACACTGTCTTCTAGGTATTTTCTTCAGTTGCTGAACTTAGCTAAAAGAACAAGAGAAATAAAGTTCATCTATTTATTTGCATACTTATACTATTGATATTTTTACTTTATAACTCAACATGATCTGTGTTATTGTGACTTTTAGTGAATCCAATGAGATAATAAACTGAAATTCATGGGTTCTTTCCGTGTTAAAATTCTCGACTGATCTGAATTTAAGAAGATTTACATAAAAATTAATTTATCAGTAATTTAACAATTCTTTATCTTTTAAATCTCTATCTACTTTTACTATCATTTAAGATAATCTTATTTACATATATTTTATTACTCTACTATGGCATTAATTGAAGTTTTTACATTTTGCTAGAGCATTAACAATTAAAATTATAGATCTTTCCTTCACCTTATTTTACATTAATTGTAATGGATCTCTCTCATTATTTTTAATCTTAGAGAAAGATCACTGCTTCAATTAATTGCTTACTTAAAATATAATAATAACAACCAAGGACTATTTTTTCCCCTCTATTCTCTAGTTTTTGATAATTCTTTCAATGACTTGCCTTAGAAACTTTCTGGAAACTGCCATGCAGCTTGATGTCATAAAAATATAAAGGTTAATTTGCTCAATTGCTGAGACTTTAATTACAACACATCAGTTACTGAGACTGTTTGACATTTCCTGTAAATTCCTCTAATTAGGAAATCCTTAGGGATTCCTATGAAAGGAGATGAAATAACCAAAATGTGTTGGCACAGACAGATATTTTTCCTCCTAGGGAAGGAGCTCAAGATATCATAAACATTTGGGAAAACTTAGAAATTATAATTTACAGTTAAAATGTTGAATGGTATGACTTCACATGCTTCCTAGGCTTGTTGGGATGGCTTTATAGCACATATTTGTGGGAGGAGAATGTGCTCACATTTGTATTCAAAAACAAATTGTGATTAAAAAAGAAGAACTCATTTAAAAATGTTGTACAAGAGAGGATCCATAAACTGTTAGGCTGGAAATTCAGAACTTCAGAGTTTATATTAAAAGGAAAAATAATTACCTTAGCTTTCAAAATTAAACAAATAATCACATTTTATTTGATGATTTTTTTTTTTTACCTAGAGTGGAAAGAGTTTGCTTCAGCATATAACATAACTATGTAATGTCAAGAACAAAAGCATAGATTGACAATCAGCCTACCTTTCAGTCTACTCAATATGAAACACACGTGGACTTTGTCATGGACAGTGACTGGGTTATCACAAAACCCTGACAAATCTCTAATTACTCATATCATCTAGGCCATACGTTTTCATCTCAACACAAGCCATCACCATAAAAAGTGACGTTTAATCATGGATAAGACACAAATACTAGAATGCTAAACTCAAAGGGATTTTTTTAATTCTAATTTTGACCTTATTTGTGAATCACTTGTTATATGAATAAGAGTATAGATATGAAGGCCTGATTTATCATTGAAAAAACGCTTTGCTAACAAATCACTAAGTTTTAACTACAAACGCAGTATCTGTTGCACAGCAGAAACAGAGGGATGGGCTGATGTGGTTGGTGCTCAGGGTCAGAATGGAGGCGGAGAAAGCAGAAGGTGCTGGGGAAGCCCTGGCTGCTCTAGGACTCGGGAACTTCCTGCCTGGAGCTGAGGCCGTGAGCCCGTGATTTCTGGCCAGTCTAGAAAACGAGACCACGTTAGGATTCCGAGTTGCTGTGTGGCCAACATAACAACATTACTAATAATGATAAATAGCATTTGTTGCTAATTTAATATTTCCAGGCAGTATTTTGAGCTTACAATTCTTCCTCTGATCGTGAGCCTGTGGTGTGTGGTGAATGTCATCCTTATGTACACACGGGAAAGGTGAAACACAAGGAGTCCGAGAATACCAACAGGGGCATTTAGCAAGCTGGTGGTATGTTCGACTATTCCTGGACACCTTTGCTAACATTCATGTTCTCGGCTTTGTGCTAAAATGTGTCCTGTTTAGGTAAGAAATGTCTGGATAAATGAGGTGCTACTAACTTTCGTATTAGGTGCTATGAGCTGCCTCAGCTTCCTTGTGAGATAAGCAAAATAACTCTGAAGACATACAGAATAAGACCCTTACGATTTGGTTAATATTCAAAGCCTATTAATTGATTTAGTATGATTTGCTTCACTGATTTTTTGAGGATTTGCATCCTTATGCATTTTGTATGTAAAGTTTGACTTTATGACTTTATAAAGGAAATCATTTAACATCCAGTCTTTGAAAGAAAACATAGTTTTCATAGAACAAAGGAATTGCTGAGGAAAATATGTATAAACACACACTGGGCTCCCAGTGACTGCTCAAATTCCCTTTGCTGAACTGGAAGACAGGAGTAAATCTTGACTTCTTAACACGGTGCTATAACAAGATACACAAATTCATTCTTCCAGATGTTATTTCTGTTGACGATGACAAATTTTTCTAATATTCCCCATTTTCCTCCATTTTCTCCATTCTAGTCTTGCTAATAGCATAGCTAAAAGTTCACCTGGACAAAGGCAATAACTTAGTAAAAGTAGATGGATTCATCTTAAATTGTTGAGGACCCATCATGAAGAAGATTACTGAGGTCAATTGTTCCAAATAGGATTGCATTAGGTGTTGCATTCTGTGAAATACTTGGCTTTTATGCACAACGCTAATTGAGATAGTCATCTGTAAGACTGATTTTTAAAATTTCCTGAAAATAATACAGATTTATTTTAGAATTATTAAGGATGGCTTCTCACTTGTTGGAAAGCTTGTACGCATGAAGGAGTTTGGTATTAGAGATTACTGGTGGTGGTCTCTTATGCATCTGTACTTCTCGTGACCAGAAAGGAAGCTATATTCTTTGCCAGAAACCTTTACATTTTGAATATATATGGCTCCAAGAGTCCTAAATTCAGTAATAGATGCACAGGTGTGATTTAAGTTTAGTGAACAGTAAAACACTGAGTCATCAGCATTATATTATATGAGTCATAGTTTGAAAACAGTCACAACTCATTGAACTTAAAAATTATGTGCATCCTTTCTCCTGCTTCTGCATACCTTTTGAGTGCCCCAGAAGAGTTAACTTCTGACTCCTTTGTAAATACAGACTCATTTTTTCTACTCTTCTTAGGTGTATCGATTGAAGAGATATCAATGAGCTAATAACTTAAGTCCCAGTCCCTTACTTTAAAAACCAGCACATTTTGGTTGTTAAAAAAACCTGAGAAAAGTTCAAAATTAACTTGGATTATATTTATCAAAGACCAGTCTGTATTCATTGATTTAACATATTTCATGTGGAGTCTTAAAGTTTTATTTTGAGTTTATATTATGACTAAGAATGAATATTAAATTTAAAATACCATTGTATTATTTTTGCAAATCCAATGTACATCGTAATATGAAAAAGTTTTGGATTCTGACCTCTATTACAATGAAAGTGTCTGCGTTTCTAGCATGCTGCAGGAGTTTCTTCCCACCCTTCCTCCTACCCTGCCAACCAAACCTTCTGAATAACTATTTGATTCCTTAAGTGGAGCCAAGAGGAATCAGCCTGATTTATCAAATGATTCAGGGTCAATAAAGAAAATGATACTTTTCATTTTGATTTCCTTGGCTGTGCAAAACTTTTTAGTTTGACATAGTACCATTTATTTATTTTTTCTTTTGTTTACTTTGCCCAAGGTTCCTGGAGGGGTGGGGAATTGGCGAACTGGGTGGAAAAGGTAAAGGGATTGAGAAGTAGAGATTGGTGGTTACAAAACAGTCATGGGATGTAAAGTACAGAATAGGAAAGATAGTCAGTGATATTGTAATGGCAACAGTTGGATATTGGAAGTATCAGGGGGAGCACTTCATAAAGTATATGATTGTCTAACCACTATGCTGTACACTTCACACTAGGACAAAGTAATATTGAATGTAATAAATATAACTGAACTTAATTTTCAAAAATTAAAAAAATAGAAAACTGGATACTGTCAAGGAGAGACCCAGTTTGATGATTCCAAGTTGCACCTATGTCTCCAGTCAGAATAGAATATAGCCTAGGAAATTTCAGGAATTTGTCAAGATCAATCTTCTAATTATATTTTTGCCAGTATTTTTTTCACATTTTTTATTGTTGTTCAACTACAGCTGTCTCCATTTTCCCTCCACCATTCCCCCACCCCAGCCATCCCCACCCCCACCCTTGATCCTACCCTCCTTTGGCTTTGTCCATGTGTCCTTTATATGTGTTCTTTCTGAAAACCCTTCCCCCTTTCCCCCCATTATCCCCTCTCACCTCTCCTCCTGTTATTGTCAGTTTGTTCTTAAATATAACCAGAGACATTGAAATTAAGAACAATCTTGCAATTACTTGGAGAATCCTATACTTTATGTATGCATGACTGAGCAAACTAGTGAGACAAGTACCATGTTTTATTTACTAGATACTGTTTCTTTTCACCTCTAATACTAAATCCAAACCTACTTCAAAATATGAATTTTTAATTCAATGGTAGTGATTCTTATTCCCCAATTGCAGAACTTCTTATAAAACCTTCTTGTTAACACCTAGAAATAAAAAGGGAGCAGATAATTGGCCAAATAAATTAGAAAATGCTTCAAACTTTTAAAGAGTTGTGAATATTAAGAGTTCAAGTTTCCTGATCATTTTTTCACTTGTTTTTTACACTTGTTTTTTAATGCATATTGAAAAGACAGTTAACTACTCTTACACAGAAAGCACATTTAAAAATAGCACTGAAGGAAAACTTCTTGAATTTCTTTCAGCATTGTAGACCCAAATGCTCCTTATTCCAAGAAATTTTATTTGCTTTTTTCCCTTAGCTTAATCTTGTTGAGGAATAATAATATAGGTTTCATTGAAATCAGAGGAACATTAACCTCTAGAGACCTTTTAAGCAGCAGGCTATGCCCAGTTCATAAATTTTAATTTCACATATATATTTACCAGTTAAACATTTTTTTGGTAATAAAAATAGTAGGTTGTCTGAATATATCCTATAATCTCATTATCATCAGTATAAATGCTATTTGAATAGAGTTTGTGTGTGTGAATATATGAGGTCTGTCCATAAAATGTCCACCCATCATTAATGTAAAAAGAACAGTTCGTGTGACATCAATATGACCTGCCAGCCAAGGAGAGTGGACTGGAATGCGAGTGAGTGAACAATGATGACTTCACTGTACAGGTCAGCAAGGTCACTAGATGCAGCTGAGTGAGCATGTGTGCTGTGTGGCCGTTGCATTCAAAATGACTGAGTGAATAGAGCAATGAATCTTCACTAAAAATTTTCATTAAGCTTGAACATTCCTCCACAGAAATGATTCAGATAATTCCAAAGGCCACAGCTGTGGACAACTGGTTACTGCCAGTTTCATAATGACAATGCACCTGCTCATACATCATGTTCATGCAGTGTTTTTTGGTGGATCATCAAATCACCCAGGTGACTCGGCCCCACTACAGCCCAGATTCGGTGCCCTGCGACTTCTGGCTTTTCCCCAAACTAAAATCATCTTTGAAAAAAAAGAGACTTCAGACCTTTGATGAGATTCAGGAAAATATGATGGGGCAGCTAATGGCAATTGGGAAAACTGTGCAAAGTCCCAAGGCGCCTACTATGAAGGGGACAGAGGTGTCATTGTCCTATGTCCAATGTTTCTTGTATCTTGTGTCTCTATTTTTCATATTATATAGCTGTATATCTTCTGGACAGACCTCACATACTTGAGAACCAAGTGTTAGAATTTGCAAAAAAGGTAGTATTAACCCTTATCTTTAAAATTAATTATTTTTTGTATTTTTTCTTGGATTTTATTGTTTTTTTTCCATTACCATTTAGCCCCCTGATACCCTACTCGCTTATACCAGCACAATCACCACACTGTTGTCCATGACCCCTTTTTTCCCTTTTGCTCAAGTGCTCTGTTCCCTACCCTCTCCACTTTTGCATCCATCTGCTCTCTGTCTCAAGTCTGTCTCCATTTTGCCTATTAGTTCAGTTTGTTCATTAGATTCCACATATGAGTGAAATCATAGGTATTTGTCTTTCTCAGGCCGGTTTATTTCACTTGGCATAATGTTCTCTAGGTCTATCCACACTATCAGAAAGGGTAAAACTTTCTTCTTTTCTATGGCTGAGTAGTACTCCATTGTGTAAATGTCCCATAGTTGTTTTATCCACTCATCTATTGATGGACACTAGGGCTGCTTTCATATTTTGGCAATTGTAAATAATGCTGCAATGAACACAAAGGTGCTTAAGTTCTTTCAAATTAGTGTTTTTGGTTCCTTTGGATATATTCCCAAAAGTGGGATCACTGGGTCAAAAGGCAAATAAAATTAATTACTGATCATACCTCAGCTGGTTCATTTGATAAGAACAATAAAGTGATCTGTCAGTGAATGAATAAATACAAATTTATCACTAAAATATGAAGAAAATTATTGTTTTATCCTATAATAAGAAATATTTAAAAAGTAATAACCTATTTTCCTTTATTTTATAGGGATATTCATTGACTACATCTGGCCATCTGTGCAGAGCACATAGGTGTGCATTCAGTTAGGAAGATAATGTGACATCTAACTGAAGAATGGAGCAGGTAGAGAAAGATGACGTCATACAGCAATCCTGTTATAATTTACCTTTGTAAACATTCTCTCATATGATTAACCCCTCAGAGAATCCATTTGGTTACAAACTATCAAAGAAAAGTTAACTTCTTTCCAATTTAGATTTCATTAACATTTCTGTACTTAAGCTACCAATAATTGAAGTGAGGTTTTGAAATTTGTTCAAGATGTCTTAAGTTTATTCACAGTAAATCACTTATAGATTAGCATAAAATTTGACTAGTGATTTAGATGGTGCAATCTTTGAAATTTAACAGGAACATCATTATTAAGAACTAGAATTGTATCTGCAACCACTGTGGTGAAAGGGAAAAGGCAGACAAGCCTTAAAATCATGGTCAGTTACCTCAGTTCGACTACTTGGATTTGCATGTCTCTTCCTTCTTAGATTTTCTGGGACTTTAATATAAATTTTTGTCACATATCTGGGAATGACCTAAAATGGCCATGAATTAAAACTTGTTTCTGTATATATGTCACCAGACTTACCACTGGATCAAAGAGAACTGATGCTAAAAATAATTGAAGTGCAAAGGATAATACTGAATGTTTTCACATTAAAAATATTATACAGTTATTTTAAATGTATGGCAAGAATGAAAGAGAAAAAACAGGATAGCCTCTTAACTGCATGTGTGTTTACTTCTGGTAAGTAACACCATAATTCTAAATAATATCCTTTATGTTAAAATGTTCAACCATTTTAACCTCTAGCTATTCACTTACTTCAAGGACATAGCATGGTGATTGCAGGGGGCAGGGGGGTAAGTAGAGGGGGAAGAGTCTAAGGGGGAATAAATGGTGATGGAAAGAAACTAATAATAAAAAACACACACATGCACACACATATATGCAAATAAAGTTGGTACATTCCCTTGCAGCCTATCTATGCAAGTGCATGTAAAAAAATTTCCCATTTACTTTCCTTCTCCTATTCTTCTCCTAAGTTTACATAGGTGTCTTATAAGTTTTTCTTATTAATTGCTTTAGTAAGTTTAATTAATATGATTACTATTTCTTGTTTGATTAATGTTAGAAGTTATTTTATCCCCACAAATTATATATCTACACTGACCTCTTTTTGTTAGCAAAAAATGTATATTTTATGTTATCAAATTTTGTAATTATTTCATTCTTTCCATAATAATAATTCAATGTTTAGTATTTTAATATAGGCAAAACTTAGTCTATTAAGCTGCTAAAACAAAATACCACAGGCTGGGTGGCTTGTAAGCAACAGACATTTCTTTCTCACAGTTTCGAAGGCTGGAAGGAAGTCCAAGGCCAGGAGGCCAGCACAGTCTGGTTCTGGTGAAGGCCATCTCTGAGTTCTAGAGTTTGGGCTTCTCTCAGTGTCCTCACAGTGTGTAAAGGACAAGGGATCTCTCTCTGCTTCTTTTTAAAAGGCATAATTATTGCTTTGTCATATAAATTAAATTTAGAGAGTGTGAAACCTCTGGCTTTGCTCTTCTTCTCAGGATTGCTTAGGATCTTTGGAGTCTTTTTTGGTTCCATACAAATCTGATGATAGTTTGTTCTACAGCCCCCTAAAAAAAATTAAGAATAGAGTTACCATATATGTCCCAGCAACCTCTTCTAGATTCCTATCCTAAAATTTGAAAGTATTTATTTACAAAGATATATGCACCTCTATGTACATTGCAGCACATGACGGCCAAATTGTGGACACCACCAAAGTGCCCTTCCTTTGCTAGATGATTAAATAAAGAGACATGGTACTATATATTTTAACAATGAAACACTACTCAGCTATAAGAAAAGATGAAATACTGCCATTTGCAACAACATAGGTAAACAAAATAAGACAGAAAAAGTGAAGAACCATATGATTTCATTCATATGTGGAAACAAGTGAACAAACAAGAAAAATAAATAAAAACTTGTAGACACAGACAATAGTATGATAGTACCAGAGGGAAGAGGGTTGGGTGTTAGTAAAGGGTAATTGGGGTCAAATATTAGTATACGGTGACAAAATAAGATTTGACTTGTAGTGGTGGGCGCACAATGCAATAAACAGATGATGTGGCATAGAATTGTACATTTGCAATCTGTATGATCTTATTAACCATTGTCAAAATAAAAAAATAATTAAAATAAATTAATTAAAAATAAGAAATAAAAATAAAAGACAATAATCTTATTCATGACAACTTGCTTATTCTTATTGCGAATTTTTTTATTTCTTTCTGGAATATGTCTTTATTTTTTAAAAGAAGGGTGCATGGTATTAAAGTGTACTTAATTTTGCATATTGCAAAAATATTTCTATTTTATCTTTTACTTAATTGGTAACTAATTATATGTTCAGATATATATTTTAGATTCAAAGTAAATCCTTTGCAGTATAGATTTGCAATGGAAAATTCAGATTCCATTTTCTTGCAGACTCTAGGATTACTAACAAGATGTCTGATGTCCATCTGTTCTTCATTTCTTTATAAGCAACCTGTTGTGTTTTGTGTTTCCTCTGAGGAAGCTTTTGGGATAATCTATTGATCTTTGAGGTCCTGCTGTTTCACCAGGAGATAATTAATTGTGTGTTCTTTGTAATTGTTTTAGATAATGAAGACATCTTTTTCTTCATTGGAAAATGTAAACTGCTCTTTCTTTTTCTGTTCATATCCTCAAAGTTTTAGGACTCCAAGGTGTTTATTTTTTAAGTTTTTATTGTATTTTTCCATTAGCATTTATCCCCGTTATATGCCATACTGCAATCACCATACTGTTGTCTATGTCCATGAGTCTGTTTTCCTTTTTGCTCGATCCCTCCACCTCTAATCCCCCTCCCCACAGCTGTCATCCTGCTGTGTCTCTGGGTCTGTCTCTGTTTTGCTTGTTAGTTCAGTTTGCAGTGGTCCTATTAGATGAAAACTGGATTTTCTGAATTGATCTCTCATCTTTTTACTTGTCTCTAATATTCTCCATCTCTTTGTTGTTTTAATTGTATATCCTAAAGTCTTCTTCCATGTTCCATCTATAATCTCTTTCCCTCCAGGTCCATTTCTTTAGCTTATTCAATATGGTTTTTCTCTGTGTGCTGCTCTTCTCAGCTGTCTGGTAGTCCTGCTTATCCAACCAGATTTATGGAGAACTCTGTTGACAATCAGAGTAACTGCTCTGGATTTCCTCAGGAGACTCCTAGGTCTGTTTCCCCCTGGTTTCTTTGTACATGGGAAGTGCCTCCTTGTTGTCTTTGCTTTAGGGAGAAGAGACTTCAATCTTAGACAGACTGCACTTTATTCAGTGACAGAACAACCATGTCTTTATCCAAGGATATTGGTTCCCAACCCAGGAGCCTACGTTTTCTCAGTCAAATGATCCCAGGTCCTTTTAATCAATGTCAGGCCAGATATACCCCGGGGAGCCCCTATGGAGCTGTCCCTCTCTAAGTGTGGAGGCTCGGGGCTGTTTGGGCGCTCTTCCCGCAGACTGCCTTTCTACCACTGAGTGAATTTATTGTCCTCCCTATTCTCCGAATCCCCAAACTGAACTTGGTGACTGAAGAAACAGCTTCTACTTTTACTTTGGATTTCTCCTCAGTGTTTTTTGAACTGTGTTCTCTCTTTAACAGACTGTCAATTACTTCCAATGCTCTCTTTTTCAGAAATTCATTAAAATATCTTTATCACTATAAACTTTTTTCCCAGCATTGTTACAAACTATTTTTTCATTCATATTAATTATATTTTCATTGACATTTTGTAAAGGAGAGGAGGTAAGTATTTATGTTTAATTGCTCCTTTTGAGTAGAAAGTGTGGGATCAATATTTTGGCATTATTGCAGGTATTTAAGAGAATGGGCCCTAGAACCTGACTGCCTGGGTTTGTATTCTGACTGTCTGCCCCATCCAAGTGTGACATTGTGCAAACTACTTAACCCTTCCATTGCATTTCTTTGTCTGTAAAATGTAGAGGTCTTAATAGTACTTACTTCATAGGGTTATTTACATATATATATGTATAATATTTACAAAATGCCTATAGCACAAAGATGATCAATAAATATGTGTTCTTATGGTAATGATATTCATGTTGCATGGGTTTGCATCAATGAACTTTATACCTCTTTAAAGAAATGTCAAGGATGATGCAAAAATAATATACAACAGTACAATATGTAAGCTATAGTATTTGTAGTTTTTTCTTTTTATTTTTCCTTTTAGTGCTTAAGGGGATGTGAAATATATTACCTATACAAATCCTTTTGATTAGCTATTTCAGAATTAAAAGGTCACAATTTGTGAAGTGAGTGCATTGCATCTTCTCACGAGTAAATATTTATGGATTCAGTTATTTTAAAGATAAAAAGATAATGAGTAACCTGTCATGGCTTTTATGAATCAGAAAATTTGATTAAGATGAACACATAGTGAGATGTCTTACAGTAGATATAATTAATCTCTGAAGGATGGGGCATTCTAGTAAAGAGTTTAAAAGTTAAATAAACAAGTTTAACTATGATTCTGGAAATACAGTTTATGTATCCTATGTTACTAACTAACCCAGTTTGTAACTTTGTCTTACTCCTTTACTCACAAGTGAACACCTGCTCCCTACACTCTGCAATATATTTCAAATTATGAAATATAACAGGTAAAAGAGTGTAGGTCAACTTACATGACTTTGGGAACCATTTCAACCTAGCATTTATCAATTCCCCATTACAGGGAAATCATCACAGTGGTAATCTGTTTCAACACAGAACATTCTCGGAATTTCTTACTTTCATTCTCAGAACAAGAAAAATCTAAGCAAGCTGAAAATCAACCAATCTTCTTAGATCAATTGGAGAACTGACATTATAAGGCAAACTGTTGCACATTCTCCAACCTCCCGACTCCCAGCAAACTGGAAAGTCAGTGGGATACAGTCATGTGTTACTGTGAGTAGAAGCTTCTTGATCCAGTAACAGGAACAGTAGTTGAGGAACTAGTTGCTGGAGGCTGAGTGTGGCCAGATCAGTGTGGGCTCCTGGGGGGCTGCCCAGTGTGAGGGGAACTCTATGCTTCTGTGATTGTACCTCCAGGAACTGTGGCTGGTTACCAAAGTCATGATTAGAAAAAAAAATCTCTCATGCTTCTGTCAGGTGGGGAAACAAAAGTAAGGACTTTGCAAATAATCGCTTTAACTATGAGTGGGCTAAACCAATGAACTACATAAAACAGAAGCCAAGTACACAAAAAATAAAAATGAAAAATAAGACTCCATTATATTTTGTCCACAAGAAACTACTTCAACTCAAAAGCACAAAATGGTTAAAAGTTAAGGGATGGAGAAAAATATACTATGCTAACACTAATCAATAGATGTTGGAATAGCTTTATTAACTTTAGAAAAAACAAACTTCAGAGCAGGGAAGATTATCAAGGATAAAGTAGAGAATTACATAATTACACAAAGGGGTTGATTCTCTAAAAAACCAGAACAGTCTTAATGTGTATCTGCCTAACAACTGAGCATCAAAACACAGGGCAAAAACTAACAGAACTGCAAATAGAGATAGATCTACTATTATACTTAGAAATTTTAATACCCACCTATCAGCAATTAAAATATCCAGTAGGGAAAAAATCTGCAAAATATATAAATACATATATATTTAATCTAATAATACCCAAAAAAGACTGGATCCATTTGACATTTATAGACTACCTCATTAAAAGCAACAGAATACACATTCTACAAGTTCACATGGAACATTCATCAAGACAGAGTCCATTATAAGCCATAAAACACATGTTAGCAAATTTGAAAGAATAGAAATTATGCCAAATATACTCTAAGGATAATGGAATTAAATAAAAAATCAATAACAGATAAGTGATGGAAAAATCCCAGATATTTAGAAATTGCAACATACTTCTAAATAAAATATAAATCAATAAAGAATATCAAAGAAATTTTTAAAAATATTTTGAACTAAATAAAAATGAAAAAAATTTTACCTAAATCTGTGAAATGAAGTGATACTTAGACAAAAATAAATTGAATTGAATAAACATACAGGGTTGGGCAAAAGTAGGTTTGGAATTGTGAGTGCACATAACAGAGTTTATTCTTTTATTATTATTTATTAATTATTGTATTATTTTCCACATGTTTAACTATAAACTTACTTTTGTGAACCCCTGTATTGAAAAGAAGATGACCTAAAATTATTAATGTTAAGCTTCTACTTTTGGAAACTACAGAAAGAAAAATATATAAATCTAAACCAAGCAAAAGAAAAGAAATAATAAAAGCAGAGTATATATAATTGAAATTGAAAACACCCACACAACCAAGAATATCAGTAAAAACAGACACAATGCCTTTGGAAAGATTAAAAAAGTTTATCAACCTCTAGCCATGTTATCAAGAAAAAATATAGAAGACACAAATTACTAATATCGAACATAAAAGAGGAACCATTACTATGGTCTCATGGAAAATAAAATGATAATAATAGAATATCATGAAGAATTTTATGTCCACAAAATTTATTTGAAAACTAAACTATACAACTTCAAGACTTTTTGTAAAGTTGCAGTTATCAAGACCATGATATTGGTGAAGGAACAGACAAATAGATCAGTGAATTGAATAAAGAGCCCAGATAGATCCACTCAATATAGTCAAATAATCTCTGACAAAGAGGAAAGGCAATGCAAAGGACAAAAGATAGTCTTTTCAACACATGGTGCAGGAAAAGCTATATATACCCTTATGTCAAAAATGAATCAAGACACAAACCTTATATCTCCTACGAAAATTAACTCAAAATTGATTACAGATGTAAATGTAAAGTGCAAAACTATAATGTTTTGAGATAATAAGCTAGGGATGAATGTGGCTTTGGGTGTAGCAGTTTTTAGGAACAACACAAAGCATGGCTCATGAAGTAGAAGATTGATAAGTTGGGCTTCATTAAAATTTAAAACTTCTGCTCTGTGAAGTACACTGTTAAGAGAATAAAGAGATTATCCACACATCGGGAGAAAATATTTGTGAAACATATAGCTGATAAAGGACTTGTATCCAAAACATATAAAGGACTGTTAAATTTAAAAAAAAATAGAAAGAGAAGAAAACAGAAAACCCAACCCAAAAGTAAACAAAAGATCTGAATAGAAACCAAAGAAAATATACAGGTGACTAATAAGCATATGAAAAGATGGTCAACCTCCTTTGTTTTTAGAAAATTGCTAGTTAGAATAACAATGAGATACTACTACAAATCAATTAGAATGCGTGAATTTTGCTTTAAAAACCTGACTATGTCAGGTGCTGGTCAGGATGTGGAGCAAGAGGAGTTCTTCAGGTATCAATGGGGGCAATTTAAGTTGTAACAGCAACACTGGAAAATATTTGGCAGTTTTTTTTTTACAAAACTAAACATAGCCTTACAGTTCAATTCAGCTAAAATGCTAATAGATTAAAAAGTTATGTTCACATGAAAGCTTGAGCGTGAACATTTAACTCATAATTGATAAAAACTGGAAAGAATTATAAATGCCCTTCACAAAGTAAATTAATTTAGAAAACACTGTGGTATTGCCATACCTTGGTTATTATTTACCACTTAAAAAAAATGATCGATTCAGCCATAAAAATACATGGAGGGAATTAAAGGGTATATTGCCTAGTAAAAGAAGCCAGCCTTAAAAAGCTAGTGCTCTTTTATTATAATTATATAATATTCTGCAAAAGGTAAAACTCTAGAGAGAGTGTTAGATTAGTGCAGACAAAAGAACAGGGACATAAGGCCAAAAATACATGGATGGAGCATGAGGTAGTGAAACTATTTTATGGTAGTGAAACAATTATGTATGATACTGTAATGGTGGATACTTGACATTACGTATGTGTCAAACCCCTAGAATGTACAACACAAGAAGTGGATCCTAAATGAAGCTAGGGTAGGTAGTGGTATACATGTGCATTTAAAACCAGAAACTCCCTAGAACCTGGGATAGCCTGTCCGCATTGGTTAGGGCTGTGTAGAGCCATGGTTTCACCTGGTTTAACCAGCTGCATTGCCTGGATTTGCCTCATAACCAGCAGAGTATAGAAGACCCAAGTGTAGAGTTTTGGTTTTACATATTTTTTATGAAACAATAATTTCTTGCACCTATGTTGGTGGGCCATACGCTAAACACAAAATGCAACCTGCTCTGTAAGAAAGGCTCTGCCTAAAAGCCTGGTACCTGGATGATTACACGTGCATACGTTCTCTCATGCTGGGCCATATCCTCTACCTTCACTAAAGGCTTGCTTGTATTCACACTGTGCAGTCCTCCGAATCCGTTCATTATCTAAGGAACAGTAAGTTGACAACAATATAGAACAAACAAGAATATTTTCTTTCAACCAAAAAATCCCTCCCCACAAAGTAGAACAATTGTCAAATTGATGATAATCCTGCCCCTGCTTTTCTTTATAATTTTACTGTCTCTGTATTAATCCCTAAACATTATTGTTAGTGTTATTTTGTTTGACCTTCTGTGCTTCTTTCCCCCATTATTATATTGTTCATGTTCATTTCTCAATTATATCATTGTCATTTTATGAATATCCCAGTTTAACCATTTTACTTTTAAAAGATGTGGATTGTTTCTAATTTGAGAGTATGATAAATCCTGCCCTAAACATTCCCATTTATGTCCCCTGGTGTACATGCGCATGCCTGTCTTAGGGCATGCACTCAAGAATGGGTATCTGAGGCAGGCATAGTATATTTTTCAACTTCACAAGACAATGTCAGTTTCCAAGTGGCTTTATCAACTTATACTCGTAGCTGTATGTGTGTGTGTCCACTGCTCCATATCCTCCCAAATACTTGATACCGTTAGACTTAATTTTATCCACTCTGTCAGATGTGTAGTGTTATCCCATTGTGATTTCAAATGCATTTCCATGGATATTAGTTAGTTTGACAGTCTGTCATCTTTTTCCTTTTTCCTTTTTAGCTATTTAGTTTTTCTCATTTTGAAATCCCCAATCCAGACTCTTCCATTTTCCCATTGGGTTGCCTGTCTCTTCCTTGATGATTTGTAAGAGGGTTTTGGATATAACCCACTTCTCTGTTACATGTGTAGTGTGTATTGTCTCTCACCGGTGCAGCTGAAAATGTCCACACCACATTTCTTTACTGTGAGTTTCCTTACCCTTTACTTTGTGGTCTTTTATACTGAAGAGAGAATCATAATTTTAATGTGTTAACTTTTTAAACATTTATAATTAATGCTATTTAAATCTTCATGAAGAAATTATCTATACAAAAAACTCATGCATATATTCCCTTCTAATAAGCTTTATTTTTAGATTTGTTTGTCGCATATACGTGGGTAACCCAGGCTTACAGTTGTTCATATGGAAAATAATATAATAATTAAAAATAGTAATACAAGAATAAACTCTGTGTTTCTCTTACTCACAGCTGTAAATTCTCATAGCTGTGTTTCTCACCTTTGCTCACCCCAGTATAATTTTCCTGAACTGATTGTTTTCCTGACTTTTTAATATGGTTGTCAATTATTTGAGCCATTTCACAATTCATGAAAAAGACTAATATATATTCTTGAACATTCTATTCTGTTTTGTTGTGCTTTTTTAATCTTCATGCAGCATGGATTATCTCTCTCAAATATCATAATGGTTTGTTATTGAATAATTTCTTTTGGTCTCTTTATTAAACTGTGAACTTTTTAGGGGCAGAAACTGATATTTTCTCTAAATTTTCAGAATACTAGGACAAGATAGGCATTCAATAAATATATGTATGTAAATGAAAAATATATTATGGTTATAAGAATCTTTAATTTGTGTATATTTTGAGTCACCACCATTTTATTGGCCATATAAGTGTAGCTAATCAGATTTATTAAACATCCTAATTTTTTGTCATTACAGGTAATTCTATAAATTTTCATGTTCATTTGTTTCTTATTCCCCTCTATGAAATGAAAGCCCAGGAATATATATCAGAGTTAAAGCATATTCAATAGTCTTGCAAAAAAGACAGTGACAACAGCAATTCTGTCAAAGGCAGTAATATTAGAAATTTATATTCATATTTTACTATTGATTTATTAATTACATAATTGTTTAAATAAACTTTATTTTCATTTCTTTTAGAGCTTTTGATACATGTCCATTATACTTTATATTTTTGAATTATGGAGTCATTTGAATCATTTATTCAAAGTTTATTTCATTTAATACATATTTATGCTGGTCAGCATTTTGGAAAATAGACTATACAATGCTCTACAAAGAAATGGAAAAGATACAAACGAGAGAGCCAGTCATGCATATTTATTGGGATAAGATCTTCCAGGCAGAAGGAACAGTGAGGACAATGGCTCTGTGCCAAGAATATTTGCTATTCCAAAATAACACAAAGAGGTCTGAAAGTGGGAATGGGTTGTAGGAGGTGACGTTAAAGAGTTACTCACACATGCAATACTATGGGACTGCATTTAAGATGTGGTAAGAATTTTAGATTTTATTCCAGGTAAAATGGTGTGTTACCAGAGGGATCTGAACAAAGGACTTATGTTATCAGAGGGATTTGAGCAAAATATCATTGGCTGCTCTGACTTGCAGAAGCAGGGATATCATTAAGAAGCTGTCACAACAGCACAAGTAAGAGATGATGATAAGTGTAGGGTTTTACTTACATGCTTGATAAGAAATGGAGAGAAGAGGTGAGATATTCTGTATTTAACATGCACGTTAATACATAGAATTTGTTGTTGTAATGGATGTGAACATAGAGAAAAAGAAGGGAAGAGTTATGAATGATCCTTCTATTTTCAGCTGAACAATTTATCAATGAGATTAGAAGAGGGAAAAAAAGAACAGACTGAGAAGATTCAGAACTTGCTAGGGAGCATGTTAAATTTGAGATACCTATTAAACATCCAAGAAGTCATGCTCATATACAAAGGGACACATAAAGATGTCATCTTGCTTAAACACTTACTGTTACTAATATCACTAATTTTGAATTAGTCTGAGCCAATCATAATTGTTGGAAAATTGTAGTTGTTAAACCAAATGTATGTAACAACTACTTTATACCTAATGATCATTATTCTAGTTTCTGGAGAATAAGTATAAGTAACCTTAACTTCTCTTCTATTATAGCCTATGCAGATTTACATACAGATAATTTTACCCTAATGATTTTGTCCATGCTAAACATTCCACTCCCAATATTCCTCATCTCAAACGGCTTTCTAGTCCTGGTTGCTCTGAAATGAGCACTCCCCCTCACCACTACCATTCACTCACCAGGTCTTTAATGAGCATGCATATCAACTGATCTGGCCAGAATTTGACAGATGGAGTCTCTTTGTGCATCTTTTTAGCAGTAAATTTCTTTCTATTTTATTCATCTTTCTTGTGTCATTGTGAGCTCATTATGTTATACAGGGTACACATTTTTTAACTCTCCAAACCATACCCTTCAAAATTGATTATTATAGTTGTGATATTTTTCTTCTGTCCTGGTTAGCATTTATTTCTAACTTTAAAATTTCCTAGGGAGGTCAACAATCTTTTCTAAGAGTGCTATGCCAGTGCAATGGATTTTTTTAAAAGAAAAGTATTAATATGATTGCCAAGAAATCAAAAAAGGATTCAAATAATAAGAAGAAAGGAAACAAATAAAAATATCATCCATGATGGCATTTAACTTAGATGAGAAAACAGCTAAAGCATTATGTGCAACAATAGATTTGATGAAACAATCTTTTTAATCAAAGAATCCTCTTTGTAAATGTGAACTTAGTTGAAGATTAGTTACTGAATTACTCTAGTATATCTTTATCATAATTACAATGTGAACCTTACATTATTTTATTCAATGATTCTCTTGTTTTCTTCACTACATAAGGTCAATGTTTATTCCCATACATTTTCTTTAATATCTGATTATGTATAAAAAGCTATTCATACACCCTAAGGTTTTTAGTAGTAAAAATTGACTGCCCCATTAAGTCAATAGTCACTTGATTTTTAAAGAGGGAAGATTTGATATACAATATTGACAACAGATTACATCTGTGGTTGAATATTCTTTCTTTACTTATATACTTTAAGATGGTATAATCCAGTGAGTTTGCAACAGTTACTATTAGAAATAAGAAATGGAATGGATTGATTGGGTTTGTGAGTTTTGAACAGAATAACATATATTCAGATGTTTGGATTTTTTGTGTCTTTGAAATCACTCCTGCTACCCTTTCAAGTTTCTGTTGAAAAACAAAAAGTTACTAAATTTGAAGTTTAGCTGCATTTTACAGCAAAAGGTAAAAAAAAAAAAAAGGAAAGAAAAAGAAAACCTTTTAACCTTATAACTTAACATTATGCATTTTCCAGAGACTGTTCTTTACATCTTTCTTACTTTTTTTTTTTGGTTGGATCTCACTTATTTTTAAATATTTTCAGAGTTGCTGTCTCACCCACCTGAATCCTTGTTTCATTTCACAGGTTATTAAGAACTTTTAATAGCTAAAATCTTTCCATTTTCAATTTCTAGCTAAAAAAATTCACTAAATAAAGGATCAAAATCCCAAAACAATTTGACATGAGAAAGCAGGGTATCACAAATTAAAATCCTATTAGACTGCTTTAAAGAGAATAAAAAATAAGAAGTGGGCAAAGATACGAGATTCTTCTAAGTATTTTTTATTAAACACTACTCAAAGAAATGGTTATATGGTGTCGTAGAATGATGAAACTGTAAAAATTTTATATACAATTTAAATCCATACAATTCAGAGACAATAGGCAGTGCATTCACTCACAGCCTCATGTTCTGGAGAATGGTCATTCCCAAAGCATGGTGTTTGGACAGAATGCTATCTGATCCTAATTACGATTGTGGAAACAGAAGGGACAATACGTTTTTTCTTTCAGGAATTACAAATACGAGCTCATAGGGTAGATTGTTAATGATGGCTAATTAAGTAGAATCTTCATATATATCAGAGCTGGAATTGATAACATGACAATTTATTATATAAGATAGCCATTTGGAGAAATTCCTAAAGGGAAATTTTGGAAAAACCCTGAAAGAAGTTAATTGAAACTAACTGAATCTCCTCTATGCAATTTTTCTATGTAAGGTCATTAAACTGTGATAAACATATTTACACCAAAAAACTGCAACCAGATTGTAGACTCCATGAAGATAGAATCCTAGACTGAACTCTTTCTTGCAAAGTCACCCAAAATAATTGGCACCTAACAGGGACTAGTTAACATGGTTCTGATGTTAGTTCCTATCCCTTCCTTCAACTTTCTAACAGTTTATTAAATCTCTTCACCAAAGATAAATGGCTGTAGATACAGAACTTTTCTTTTATCCTCTTAAACTCTTTTTTGTTTTCTTGATATTTTACCATCCAATGACCCTCTTCTGAGTCTTGGCTGTTTTACATTCAAGTTCAAGTTGAATCTGAATGGATGGATACTTTTTACTAAAGGCAAAAACTTAAAGGACTCTTTGTGATTCCTCACAGTTCAAAACATGGAGCTTAGCCTTCAACTTAAACATATATCCATAAATTATCTTTGTTTCTGACAAATGTATAATAATGCTTAAATTTAGTTAGAAAGCAGATTTATTTGCTTTCTTTCATGAAAAATAGTGATGGCATCAAGATAAGCTGAAAATGAATTTGGGCTTCTTTTTTCCTTCTGCATTCTATGGACTTGCCATGTGCACTCCCTAAAATACAGCAGCAATGAGAAAAGGCACCTCAAGATTGATCACAATGAATATTGCTTTAAAACAAAGAACTTTATGCAAAATTACACTACATCAAACAGTAAATGTTCACCAGAATTGGGCAACACACCTAACTGCATTGTGGTGCTGTATGTGGGAGAGGAGTCCAAGAGGGAACAATGCTGCTTGCTTGGCTCTCAGTTGTCTTTCACTTACTTCTTCCACTACCCACAAGCGATTTGGGCCCTCCTGGTGCTGATTCCAGGGTGGGTGGTTTTGTGTACATGGTAGAACTTTGTGGGTCTCTCCAACAAACTCTCCTGTGAGGCTGGGAGTTTTTCCTGCCATCTCAACCCCCACAGTTTTTTCAGTCAGAGGTTTTGAGGCTTTATTTCCCCGTGCTGAACCCTGGGTTGTGCATGGTCTGTCTGGCTCCCCAATTGTTCCTCCTGGTTTACCTAAACACAAATGTGGAACCACCCCCCTGCCAGCTCCCATCTCTCCATGAGTCCTCTCCACCCCAGCTACCTATCTCTGCCCCTCCTACCTGAATATTCTGAATATTCTGAATATTCTGAGAGAATATTTCTTCTTTAACTCCTTGGTTGTCCTACTTCCATACAGTTCAATTTTCTGTCAGTTCTGTTTATTTTTTTATTTTAAATTTGTTGTTGCCCTTCTTTTGGTTGTGTGAGGAGGCAAAGTGTATCTACCTATGCCTCCATCTTAGCCAGAAGTCTCATTTACTCTTTTCTTTCAAAAAGTGAACTGAATCTAGAAGTAATAAAATAAGTAGAAGAAAATAAGATATCCAAAACTTAACTAGATTTATATATTGGTCTTACTTGCACAGTAGTAATATTATCATAGACTCCTTTATCATTTCAAACATACATGGACACCCTGGAAATAAACTAGGTGTTGTATTAAATATTATATTCTTGGGTAAAAAATAATAATATCTGTAGTGGTATTTAGTGATAAAGCTGCCAACTTTTTGTTTTCTGATTCTCTGATTTAGTCTATATTAGTTATTCAAGGTTCTTCAGAGAAAAAATATAAATATATATCTATATACACACACATATGAAGAGAGAGAAATAGAAAAGGGGGTTATTATTATGAATTAGCTTATGTGATTATGGGGCTGAGAGACCCTCATCTGCACTCTGTAAGCTGGAACAAGAAAGCCAGTGGCATAGTTGCAGTCTTAGTCTGAAGGCCTACAAACCAGGGGAACATGAAGGGAGTTCTAGTCCGTCTGAAGGAAGGCTAGAGAAGCAGAGGGTTGGTGGTGTGAGTTCCAGGCTCAGGACTGGAGAAGACTCACCTCAGTGGTCAGGCAATTGATAGTACAGGTGCTACTTTAACAACCAGTTTGTAATATAAATATTTAAGATAATTGAAGTCATCAAGAGTATTATCTTAATCTTAAATGATAGCTTATATCATACACTTTATAGTCTAAATACTTTATTATTAAACATTATTACTTGCTAAGATTTACTTGTCTCTTTCTATCGTTTTGGAGCCTGCAGAGGTCCACTGGGAACAGGACTTCTCAAACAACAATATTCCTGGAAGGCTATGGTCCAAGGCCATTTTTGCTGGCTATAAGTGGGGTCTCTGGAACCAGAGGGACCACATGACTTTTCTTAAAATTGACAATGTTTATACCTGAGAAGAAATTGAATTCAGTTTAGGCAAGAGATGTACTCACGTATACAAAGCAAAAAACAACATGGTGACTTCTTGCTGCAAACCAAACAAAACCCAAGTTATCTAGGGAAAGGTAACTTGAACCAGTGGCAGGTTCCTGGTGAATTCAGAAGCAAACTTTCTACTAAGGCCATTGGACACAGAATCTGTGTAATGCTGTAGCCCTCAAGGGTTTAAACTTATGAAAATAAATAAAGAGTGGATCTCTTTAAAAAGATTTATTTGTAATAGCAGAGATACCATTAATTATGGAAAAATAACTCTGCATCTTTCTTAATATAAAATTTTCCCACTTTTTAAAAAAGTGTGACTAGTAATTTCCTTACCAATCACAGAAAACTATATCAATGGCCAATAATATTGACCTAATAATTTCTTATGGATGTGGAACAATTATAGTTTATGAACTGTCTTCTTGTGTTATTTTGAGTACATTCCAAACCCAAAACATATATCTTCTTTTATCTAGAAAAGAAAACTTGAGTAAAGAATTTTGTCAAAAGGAATACAACCATTAATAGCAGAGGAGTGGTTTTCATGGAGACCTCTAAATTTTAATTCAAAGGCAAAGTGGTGGGACATGTGGCAAGCTGAAGGACTGTCGTGGCGGGCCACCTTGAGGCATGAGGGAAGCAGAGTGTCTATAAAACAGCTGCTTCCATCCATGGCCATTTTCCTCAGAATGTGAGTAAAGTGCAGAGTATTCATTATTCTCCTGTACTTTTTGAAAAGAAAGTTTTCAAATGAAAGTCACCAGGAACATTTGTATAAGATGAATAAATGTTTCTAAAATTTCTTGGGGAAACATTAGAGAGCAAAAGCACATGATTAAGTTTGGAGTGTGTAATTGTTTCAGAGTAACTTAGACAAAATATGCTAAATATTCCAACAAGTTACATGTGTTCAGGAAGAGTTTGTTCTTCTATATGAAAGAGAGTAAAATTTAAAGAATGCAAGGACAAAAAATAAATGATAAGGGAAGTATGAACTCTGTCCAGAAGAAGTCCAGCCATTGTTAATATAATGAGAATGCTTTGTACAACATCAATGTAACCTGGCAGCCAAGAGGAGTGGACTGCAATGCACATGCATGATCAATGACAACACTGTACTAGCTGAGTAGATTCCACTGAATGAGCAAGTGGATGAGTATGTCCCATCACATTCAAAATGACTTAGCAAGTAGAACAATGAATCTGCATCAAATTTTGTGTTAAGCTTGAACATTCCTCTGTAGTAACTATTCAGAGAATTCAGAAGGCTGTAGTTATGGGCAACAGATTGGCTGCTTCATCATGACAGTGAACCTGCTCATGCATCATGTCTCATGCTGAGTTTTTGGGCAGATCATCAAATCACCCAGGTGATTCAGCCCCACTACAGCCCAGATTTGGTACCCTGCAACCTCTGGCTTTTCCCAAAAATAAAACCACCTTTGAAAGGGAAGAGATTTCAGACTGTCAATAAGATTCAGGAAAATATGATGGGGCAGCTGATGATAACTGGGAGAATGGTATGAGGTCCCAAGGTAACTCCACTGAAGTGGACTGAGGCATCATTGTCTTATGTACAATGTTTCTCATATCTTGTATCTTCTTCAATAAATGTCTCTATTTTTTATATTACATGGCTGGATACCTTCTAGACAGACCTTGTATATCTATTAAAATGGCTAAAGTCAAACAAACTTAACAGTATTAAGTGCTACTGACGATGTAGGGTATCTGAAAATCTCATACATTTCTGGTGGGGATATAAAATGATAAATGTCATTGGAAAATATTTGGAAATTTCTCACAAAGATGAACCTACACTAAACATTACAAACCAGAAATCTCAGTCACAGAGTTTTACCAATGAAATAAAAACCTGTCTTCACAAGCTTATATACAAGCGTTTATGGCAGCTCTCTTCTTAATTGTCATAAAGTGGAAAAAACTCAAACATCCCTAAAATAAGAAATGAATAAACACACTTTGGTACATTCATAAAATGGACTGCTACTCAACAACATCATATATTAATCTCAATTGCATGGGCCCAATGAAAGCAGTTAGACTCAAAGACAACACATTATGATTCCATAAGTGTTTTTCTGTGCCCAAATGTGCCTCTTCTAAAGATACCAGTTATTAAATTAGAGCCGCACTAATTCAGTATGACCTCATCTTAACTTCATCATATCTGCAAAGACCTATTTCCAAATAAGTTCATGTTTAGATCTACCTGGGGTTATGATCTGAACATATCTTTAGAGGTGACATGGTTCTACCCACAATAGAGAGGAGCTGGATGGAGCAAGAGCATGTTCATTATAGACAAGGAAGCAACAGTCCCACCTTTACTTTCAAGTCCATCTACTAATACATTTAGACCAACAGGACATCTTCTTTTTTAATATTTTTTTATTTTAGTTATTGTTCAAGTACAGTTTTCTGTCTTTTACTCCCATCCCAGCCCATCCACCCAGCCCTCCCACTCCCTCCCATTTCCACCCCCCCTTGTTTTTGTCCACATGTCTTTTATACTTGTTTCTGTAAACCCTTCCCCTTTTCCCCTGAAATTCCCTCCCCTCTCCCTTCTGGACACTATCAGCCTGTTCTCTATTTCAGTGTCTTTGGTTATATTTTGCTTGTTTTGTTTGTTTGTTTTCCAACAGGACACCTTAACACCTCTGCAGAGATGCCAGTGCTCTTGTCTGTAAAGGTAAGATTTACATGACAATACATGATTTCTCGGGGCCTTTTAGATATATACTTGTGAGATTCTCCAATCCAATGTCATTGGTACTATTCTATCAGACCACTGGGAATAAACATAAGTAAACAATGAGTCCATGGCTAAATATTGATTTCAACTTCAGTCACATTAAAAAATTCTAGAGAAAATCTTAAATCAATTCTGTTTGGAGTTATAAAACCACTATGTAGTATTGAGTTCAATAACACTTTAGTTCTGCTAAATTATACCAGTAACTAAGGAAAACATGGTGTTGTTATAAAATAGCAGGACAAATTATTTTCTTCCTTTAAATATTCACAAGAAATACCCACAAATATGATACCTCTGCAAAAGTGTTTTAAAATAGATATTTATTTCAATTATTTGTCTTAGACGATTTGATAATTTCTGTACAAAACAATAATTTTTATCTACTTTTAGAAGGATGTTATTTCACTCTTTATGATCACTATTTAAAGAGTACAGTCAACATTTTTAATTTTTCAACATCCTATTCTTTTTTGAATGTTAGAGAATCTATGTAAGGCTTCAAGAATTTTGTGCTTCATTCCAACTTCCTTATACTTCTTTTGACTTCACTGTCTCGCTCATATAATTTTAAAAAAGACCTGTTTTTATAATGTTTCACAATATTTTTACACTGTCTCAATTATAAATTTTTATCATTTTTATTAACATTTATAAATGTGAAAAAACAGACATTTATTTTTAATGTAAGTTGTAAAGTTTGTTCACAGACTTAGTTTTAAAATTTTTTAAATTTTTATTTTTTAGAAAGCATTTTGACAAAGTAGCAATTACTATAATCAGGTGTATTATTTTGCTCTGCATGTGACAGAATATTGGGCAGATTATAATATAGTATCCTGACTTTTACAATATCTGAGTAATTTCCTCATTTGATGTCACTCTGAGGGAGTTTAAATATAAAAATGAAGACAGTATAGGGGAAAAAAACATACCAAAATAAAAAAATCAAGGCTAAAATATTATTGAATGATATTTGCTGGTAAAAAGTTTCATTATATAATAATTAAATTAGATTTATGAAACAGTCCAGTCAAAGATTGTTTGGCCAGGACTTTCTGTGTTGCATGTGACAAAAACCCAATTTATCCAGTTTAAGAGAGAAAAAACTCTCTCATTGACTTGTTGATTTATGAGACTGGGCAATACTACAGGTACAATGAGTTTTACACATATGAACTATCACAGCCCTAGATCGGCTACGTCATTCTCTGTATCTTTCTCTGTGGGCCTTTTCTACTTTCTTCTCAATACTTTATGAGAAATTTGTTCACCAGTCCCTGAAAAACTTAAAATTCAATATTTTAATGTTGCTGGTGGAAATAGAATATTTGTTTCTTGATAAGTTGAGAAAATATTCCAAATTGATTCCAATTTGCCAGGTTTCAATTGTCTGGCCTCTTCTGGAACTAGACAAAAATCTCACACATGCTGAATCACAAGAAGTAAGATGACACATTTATTATTTTCATGTAATACATAAGGAAATTACGAAAAAATAAAGTAAAAACCATGTAAACTTACATGGTGTATCCGAGTACTCAAAATCCAGTTTCTCCTATTCCAAATCCTATTCTTTTTTTAAGGAACTAATGAGGGAAATATTCTTATACACAACTTTAAAAAACAGATGAACATAAGCATGGGTGTTCTACTTCTCCTGAACAGTTAGACTAACTGACATTATAATGTTGTCATTCACAGTATGAATGACCTTTCGGTTAATCACTTACCATTACTTGTTGATTATGGAGAAGGTACTATAAAATATACATAGAGGTAAAAATCTGACTATGCTTTCATTTAGCTTAGTTGGGTTATGCATTAAACATTTTAAACAAAAGTATCTATGGGAAGATCTGAAGGACTGACACAGAAGAGAGAAAATAACAGTGCTGAGGAAAAGCGAAACAGTATAGATTTAGGCAATTACAACTGTAAAAGGCATCCCAGGGTGCTGGCAAGGTACGAGTTTAACGCATTTGTAATCATAGTATAAGAAGAGGAGAGTTGGAATAAACTCTTGATGAGGAAAGTGAGACGATGTAATCAAAGTAAGTAGAAAATAATGAGTAAGAAAACCTTGGGGAAAGTGAAAAGACCTCTCAGATTACTTTATGTGATGCTATACAGTAATTTCAAGTCTGTTCATCTGTAAAGTAAATATAATAGATCATATAAGTTTAATTTCTCTTAAAATGCTAATGATAAGAGCACTTACTATATAAAAAGCCTGTTTTAATTATTTTATATGGATTATCTCATCTAGTCCTCACTATAACCCCATGATGCAGATCCTTGCTACTCACAATGAAATATAATTTAAAAATCATATTTCTGGATTCATTATGTTATACCAATTTTATATAGGGATTTCTTTTATCTATAATTTATAAGCGAGGATAGAATTTTCCTGTCTCACACTCTTTCTGTCTAATTTGTTTGGTGTAATCCTCACCCAAAGACATGTTTCCATTGACTTTAGAGAGAAAAGGAGAAAAAGAGGTGAAAAAGAAACATCAGTTGGTTGCCTCCTGTATGAGCCCCAAACAGGGATCAAACCCACAACCTAACAATGTGCCCTGACTGGGAATCAAACTGGCAACATTTTGGTGGCAAGGGATGAAGCTCCAACGAACTGAGCCACATAGCCAGGGCACCCCTGTCTAATCTTTAAAAATCTTGTATAACCTCGTGTTCTCATGGATAAACTGAATCGCATTCGTGACTAATAATGTCAACCATCTTTTCATGTGCTTATCTGCCATCTATATGTCTTTGTTGGTGCAACAGCTGTATGAATCTTTACCCACTTTTTACTGTATTTTCAAAAAGTATATTATGAATTTAAACCCTTTCGCAGATGTGTTTTGCAAATATTTCTTTCTGTGGCTTGTTTTTTATTATTTTTAAAGTTTTCTGAGAAGTAGAATTGTTTTAACTCTGATAAACTCTAATATATCATATTTTGTATGGTTTGTGCTTTTTGTATCCTCACTGAAGATCTGCTTTTTTATTGTTAGAATGCTTTCTTTTAGCTATTTTATAGTTTTAGGGTAGGTTTAAAGTTGTAATACAAGTAAATAATACAATTGTAATAACATTTATTACAGTTGTAATAAATAAACAATAAATTAATAAAAAATAATAGAAAAATAAACTGTGTCTTGCATACTCATACTATAAACCTATTTGCCCACTCTTTTATGTAGTAGGTCTGTGATCCACTCATTATTTTTTTAATATAGTGCAAGACAAGGATCGAGATCCTTTTTCTGTTGTTATATCTTTCTGATGGACTGATCCTTTATCATCACACATCATGCAGTATTTCTCTTTATCTCTACTGTTCTTTTTTTAAGTCCAACATTCTTGGTATTGACATGGTCACTCCAGTTTTCTTGTGGTTGTTATTTTATTTCCATTACATATCTTTTTTTGCTCCTCTATATTAAATCTATTATTTCTTTAAGTGTCCTGTAGAGAACACATATTGGATTATATTTTATAATCCTATCTAACAACTTCTGTCTTTTCATTAGAATGTTTCTTCTATTTATGCTTAAAGTACTTACTGGTAATATAACATTTATGCCCCTAATTTCACTTATTTTTATGGTTGTTGTGGGTTTTGGTCCTCGATTCCTCTTTTAAAATTCTTTCATTAGGTATTTTGAGACTTTTTTTAGTGGTTGCTATGGGGACTTAAAGATAAAAATTTAACTTAAAATAACCTCGATTGGATTAATACCACTTTAATTTCAGTAGTATATCTTAAATCTGTCAGCCCACTTCTCAGCAGAAATTTTCAGGTCAGAATAAATTGGACAAAATAGTCAAAGTGATGAAAACTCGGGTCTACAACCAAGATTAGTCTACCCAGCATAGTTATTATTTAGAATTGAAGGACATATGAAGAACTTCCCAGCCAGGAAAAAGCTAAATGAATTCATCACCACCGAACCAGTATTGCAAGAAATGTTAAAGGAATTTCTTTAAAAGAAAAAAGAAAGACTTAGCTAGTGTGACTCAGTGGATTGAGTGCTGCCCTGAAAACCAAAAGGTCACTGGTTTGACTCTCCGTCTTGGGCACATCCCTGGGTTGTGGGCCAGGTCTCCAGTAGGGGGAATGCGTGAGGCAACCATGCACTGATGTTTCCCTCCCTGTTTTTCTCCCTCTGTTCCCCTCTCTAAAAATAAATAAATAAAATCTTTAATAAAAAATTAAATTTTAAAAAGGAAAAATAGCATAAATATGAATAATAGCATTCAATAATTATGTGCCTATCAATCAATAATCATTTTAAATGTAAATCAATTAAATACTTTAATCTAAAGACAGGGTAGCTGAATGGTCAAGAAAGCATGACCCATATATATGCTGTCTACATCTCAAATCAAATGACATACACAGACTGAAAGTAAAGGGATGGAAAAAAATATTTCATGCAAACAGAAACAAAAAAAGCTGATGTAGCAATACTTACGCCAGAAAAAAAAAAAAAAACATTAAAGCAAAGGCTGTAATAAGAGACAAAGAAGGGTATTTCATAATAATATATGGGATTTAATTAATATTTTAAAGCATTTGGCCCCACAGCTATAAAACATACATTCTTTTTAAGTGCACGTGGAACATTCTTTCAGTTAAACCACCACATGTTAGACAACAAATGAAGTATTCAAATCATAACAGACATCTTCTCTGACCGAGATGGGATAAAACTAGAAATCAATTATAAGGAAAAAACTAAAAAGCACACCAACACATGAAGGCTGAATAATACACTGCTGAACAATGAATGGGTTAGCAATGAGATCAAGGAAGAAATCAAAAGATTATGTGAAAAAAATAAAATGAAAGCATAATGACCCAAAATCTATGGAACAAAGTAAAAGAAGTCCTAAGAGGGAAACTCATAGCAGTATAGGCTTCCTTCAATAAACAAGAAAAGTCTCAAATAGTCTACTTTACATGTAAAGGAACTAGGGGAAAAAAACAACAAATAAGCACAAAGTGAATAAAAGAAAAAATAATAAAGATCAGAGAGAAATAAACAATATATTCTAAAAAAATGCAAAAGATCAATGAAACCAAGAGCTGTTTTTTTTGAAATTTTAAACAAGATTGACAAATCTTTAACCACATTCATCAAGAAAAAAAGTACCCAAGTAAATAAAATCAGAAGTGAAAGAGAAGTGACAACTGGCACCACAGAAATACAGAGGTGTATAAGAAAATACTGCAAATAAATATACGCCAACAAATTGGACAATCTGGAAGTAATAGATAAATTTCTAAAATTTTATGATGTTCTAATACTGAATCAAGAAGGAACAAAAAATATGAACAGCTATTACTATAAGCAAAATTGAATTAGTAATAAAAAAATCTTCCAACAAACAAAAGCCTGGGCTGGTAGCTTCACAGTTAATTTTACCAAACATTCAAAAAAGAATTAACACATATCCTTTCAAACTATTCCAAAAAATTCAAGAGGAGAGAATATCCCCAAGTTTTACAAGACCACCATTACCCTAATCTCAAAACAGACAAAGACATTAAAAACATTATAGGCCAATAATAACCCTGATGGTTATAGATGCAAAAGTCCTCAACAAAATATTAGCAAACTAAATGCAGCAATATATTAAAAAGATCACATATCATAATCAAGTGAGATTTATTCTAGTGATACAGGGTTATTACAATATCCACAAATCAACTAACATGCTATACCACATAAACCAAATGAAAGATAAAAATAACATAAATGTTAAAAAAGCATTGGACAAAACCTAGCATTCATTTATGATATAAACTTTTAACAAAGTGGCAATAGATGAAACACACTTTAACATAATAAAAGCTATATATAATAAACCCTCAGCTAAGATCATACTCAACAAGGAAAAACTAAAAGTGATCCCCTTAAGTTCAGAAACAAGTCAGGGATTTTTATTTTCACTACTGTTTTCAACATAGTACTAGATGTCCTAGCCACAGCAATCAGACAAGAAGAAGAAATAAAAGACATTTTAATTGGGGAAAAAGCAGTAAAACTGTCATTATTTGCAGATGATAAGATACTATATATAGATAACCCCAAAGGTTCCACCAAAAAATTACCAAAACTAATAAACAAATTCAGTAATGTGGTAAAATACAAAATGTAATATTCATAAATCCATTGCATTTTTACCTAACAGAAGATGTTTGCCACTGATAGATTGGCTAAGGGGTTAGTATTCAACATTTATGAAGAACTTATACAACTTAACACCAAAAAAAAAAAAAAATACAGTGAAAAAATTGGCAGAGGACCTGAATAGACAGTTCTCCGAAGAGGATATATGGAGGCCAGTACTCATATAAGTAGATGCTCACTGTCACTAATCATCAGAGAAATGCTAATTAAAACCACAATGAGATATTACCTCTTATCTCTTAGAATGGGTATCGTTAATAAGTCAAAAAACAATTGTTGGCGAAGATGTGAAGAAAAGGGAAGCCTCATGAACTGTTGGTGGGACTGCAAATTGTTTCAATAAATAAGGAAAACAGTATAGAAGGTCCTCAAAATATTGAAAAGAGAACTTCCTTATGACCCAACAATTTCATTTCTGGGTATTTATCCAAAGAAATCCAAAACACTAATTCAAAAAGTTTTATGTACTCCTTTATTTATTGGAGCCTTATTTACAATAGCCAAGATATGGAAGTAACCCAAGTACCCATTAACACACAATTGGTTAAAGAAGAGATATGCATATACAATGGAGCATTAGTCATGAAAAAGAACGAAGTCTTACCATTTATGATGACATGGATTGACCTAGATGATATTACAGTAGTGAAATAAGTCAGACAGGGAGTAATACCATATGATTTTATTTATATGAGGAATGTAAAGAACAAAATACAAAACCAAGTAAAACAGAAACAGATTTATAGATACAGATAACAAATTGATGGTTGCCAGAGGGAAGGGAGCCTGGGGAGATGGGTGAAAATGTGAAGGGATCAAGAATTACAATTTGGCAGTTACAAAATAGTAATGCAGATATAAAATATAACATAGGGCATAGAGTCAACGATATTGCAATTACTATGAATGGTGCCAGGTGGGGATTAGAAATATCAGGGGGACACTGAGTAAGTTATATAAATATCTAACCAGTATGCTGTATACTTCGAACTAAAAATAATATTGAAAGTCAAAATTTTTATTCTGAGTCCAATTTATAAGATTCCTCAGGTACTACTTCTAGTAACTGTTTTTCTCTTCTGTTTATAGGCTACACTTTTTTCATTTCTAATAATTCTTTGTTGGACATTGCCCCTTTTAAATAATATAATATGGCAGGTTTTGGTGTGTTGTTTGTTCCTATTGTTTCTATTATTGCGGTTTGTTTGTTTAATGACTTTCTTGAATTAACTTAGTAAAGACTATATTTATTGCCATATGCAGTTACTGAGGTTTTACTTGATTAACTGGTCACCCAATAATTGAACATTTATTTCTTTAACAGCTTTTGTGGATATTTAACCAATATCTACAACCCATTCTTTCAGCACTATGCTTTTAATACTCTGATAGTTTACAACTCTTCCAGGACCTTCATGGGGAGAGCCTCCGTTGCAGACATGAGAGATTAGGGCCCACTCAGGCCTTTCCTGGGCATGCAAACAACTCTGTACTTGTATGTAGGATACTCAGCCCTGGGAAATATGTGAACACTTTTCAAAGTCTGCTATGTGCATCTAATTCCTAGATTTTACTTACGTGTTGCTTGGACAGCCTCGTGTTTGCCCCAGGTGGTATCACCACTGCAGGAAGCTGCAGTGAGAAACAATGGTTGCAGATACTTTTTGCTGATAACTTGGGGTTGGAAATTTTCCCAACCAGAAAACTCTCACCATGGCCAGTGTAGTTCATTTGGATGGAGTCTCAGCCCTTATAACCAATGGTTAGACTAGATCTCCTGTCTGGGCGCATGCATGACCCCTGGTCCAGTCGCCCATGATCTCGGTCCAGGCATGGGGGACAAACAATCGGGCTTCTCTCTTGCATTGATGTTTCTTTCTCTCTTGCCACTCCTCTGTCTCTTTAAAATCAATGAAAAAAATGTCATTAGGTGAGGGGAATAAAAGCAAAAATTCTCTTCATCTGTTCAAATAAAATAAACCGTGTAAAGAGAGATTTTTTTTCCATACAATTGTCTAATTGTCAGGTCAGTAAAACAGTGACAGCTCTCTGGGCTGGGTCTTTTGGTG
This sequence comes from Carollia perspicillata, assembly GCA_004027735.1. NCBI lineage: Eukaryota > Metazoa > Chordata > Mammalia > Chiroptera > Phyllostomidae > Carollia > Carollia perspicillata. The sequence continues at coordinate 12,595 of PVKM010004848.1, read as the reverse complement.
AAACTCCAAACCTATTCTGGTCCCCTTAGTGCCTTTTAGGCTGCCAGTTTTACAGCTGCCATGCTTGCAAGCCTGTTGGTGTTTTAGGCCACTGTGGAACTGGAAAAAGCAGGAAAGGAACAAAATAAGTTGAAGTGCCACAAAGCTTATTTGCTTTTTCTGAGCTTCAGTGATTTTCCTTGAATAAACACACTTTACATTGTTGCAAGCTTTTGCTTAATTTCCCGAACTCTGAAAAAAGTTTATTTTGACAGTTTCTCATTGCTTTTGTGAAGCAAAAGACATTGTTAGTATCATTTCTCGCCATTCTCCTGGTTGGAGACATTAGCAGATATTTTTTGCAAGTGTGTTGCTTTGAGAGCATTCTGTAGCAGAACACAATTTGGCAGGTATTTCAGGAAACATATTCTTGTAGGAGTACTTTCTATATTCTCTTCTTGGCACACACCGAGTCCACATAGCAATGTAAGTGTGAAGTCCAAATTCAGGTGAGGAATTTTATATTTAGAAATTCTCAGTGGAAACCTTTTCTTCTTAGAGTCCAGGCTGAGGCAGATGCAAGTCTTTGCTGCTTTCACATGCTAGTTTTTTCTAAAGCATCCTTTCAGTGAGTGTGGCCATAGAATCAAATGGCCTCCACTACAGCAAATTGGATTTCATGATACCCTGTTCTTCTCGAAACATCACCTGATCACACTTCTCAAGATAAATCTGTTCTTTCCAGGCTTTGTTCTTGGTAAGGGTAGCCACTATAAGCTCCATTTGATATAATTGTAGGGAAGAGGCATTACCGTTGGCCACTCATTCCTTTCATACTCACATGGCCAAAGTTATTTGTACCTCTGCTAGAGTATTTGCTCCTGATCCTTACTACACAATCATGTATCAATCAAGACTTCAGGTTTCTGGGTGACTGGTGCATGCTTACTCAGTTTTGCTTTTGCTTGCTTGCTTGTTATTTGTTGGAATTTTGAGAATTCTGAATTCTACACCAATTGGAGTAGTTTGTGAGTATTATGCAGGAGATATGTCCTAAAACATAATAACTGTCCTAATAGCATCATCCTTCTTGGGCCCACCCAGGCAAATAAGAAAAATAAAGGTAATAAATATAACTTTCTATCCCCACTTATGTTCCTCTGGCACTTAAGTGTTTAAGGCTAGTGTTTAAGTAAAGATGGAAATATCATTTAGTTCTAAATTGTACCAATTTAGGTTTATCTCTTTATTACTCTCCAATATTGGATTCTGCCTAATTTGTTGTCACATTGGCTAACTTTGACACATCACTTAAAATTTCATTGGTCTTCCAACAACTTTTGGAGAGATAAACTGTTATGAAGTTCATTTCGCAAGCAAGGAAACTGAGGTTTAGCACATTTAGATAATTTGGGTAGGCATACCAACAGCAAATTCTAGAGTCAGCATTCAGAATCATGTCTTTATTTTAAAATATCTCACATGACACTATTTTTGTCATAATAAAAATAATAATGAATAAATTGCAGTCAAAACAAGAGATACAATTTGTGTAGAAAAATTCAGGGAAATCTACAAAAAATTCTACTAATGCTAATAAATTGACTTTAGCAAGAGAATAGCATATTTTATATAAAAAGCCAATGGAAAGTATATTATTCATAATTCATTTCCACTCTGGAAATAGCTTCTGAGTTTACTGTAATTTTCTATGTATGTGTGTGTGTGTGTGTGTGTGTGTGTGTCTGTGGTAGAGAGAAGCTTGTTTTCCTGAAGAGAGAAAGGAGATCTATAAATCCATGTTAACTATCTTAACTACTTATATTCTTTCCACAGGCAAGCTCAATTAAATGAGCAACTACTGAGGCTGAAGGGTTATTTTTTTCTCAAGAAAATCATGCTAGTAACAATCTTCACCCGACAAGTTATCCCCTGTTTTTGAAAATTTTCATGCCTAGTTTTCTATCAGTCAGTACGTTGTTATTGGGTTAGGTTGGCTCCTGATTCCCTAAAAGTAATTTTGTGCTAAAATTATTATAGGTCTTTCCCTGGAAAGACCTATAATAATCTCTTTATAAAACTTCCAAGTCAGGAACTAACTCCTGGTCATGACAAGAGATTAAAAAGAAGCAATGTTACATGAAGAAAACATTTAAATATTTACTAAGAATAAAGATATAGCATTTAGCATTATTGAATTTTGTTTGAATCATAAAAATAAGTTATAGATTCAAATATTTTCTTTTTAACAGCTTTGAGGTATAATTTGTATGTAATAAACTACATGTAACTGCATGTATAAGTTGATAACTTTTTAAAATTTTATTTTTCAGTTACAGGTTAAATTCAATATTGTTTTGTACTAGTTTCATGTGTAAAGCATAGTAGTTAGACAAGCATATACTTTATAAAGTGGTCTTCCTATTATTTTGAGTACCCACCAGCACCCAACTTAACTTCATATACATATATATGCCCTTGAAATTGTTACAGAACAGACTGGGGTGGGGGCTGGTGAATGATATACTATTACCGAATGGATTCCCCCTTGTGCTCTGAGGTTCCCCCCTGTACTAGGTTCACCTTGCCCACCACCAGGAAAAGACATCTTTCAATGCCAGAGATTGGTGAAAAGGAAAGGAATTATTTATTCAAAGAGTTATACAGACTTAGAGTAATGACTTAATGTTGTCATTAGAATACTAAAGTCTTTTAGGATACCCACAAATGCATACAGTCCTTCCTTCTCCCTCTGCCCAGTCTGAGGTACCGTATCTCAGGGAAAGAAGTAGAAGTCTGTAGCTCAGGTAGCCCCTCAGTTCCTGGCACCATTAGCTATGTCGCTGCCACAACCTCCAGTTAATCCAAAACCATATGGCACCTTCTCATGGCCCATCAGGAAAAGTCCTTTCACCCCTTTTCTTCCCAGCAAGGTCCCTCCTGCTTATTAAGCCACATGGCAAAAGGGAGCACCCCAAAGCCATGTGGTCCCAACACTTTGCCAAAGCCGCGTGTTCCCCTCCTCTTTCTGAGTTTAAATACCAGCACCAGTCTTCCTCTGTAGCACCAGGAGTATTCCAACTCCTCCCATAAGCAGTTACACCTGCCAGTATTCCTGTATTTTTCCAGATTTACTGGGCTGCCACAGTTAAGTCTGGGCAGGTATCGTCCCATGGTATGAAGCCAATCATCTCCAAGCTCTCTTAGGTGCTGTAACCAGAGGGAGTTACCTCCAGTTACATCATTGGTTGAAATCACTCCCATCTTCCTGGCTCAAAGCATGGCCACAACTATTTAACATATCCATGAAAACAGTTAAAACATAGATATGTTAAATGACCATGCCAGAGGTTAGCTGCCAAGCCGTTGCTATGCAAAACAGCTCTCAATGGCCCTGCTCCACGGTCCCGTTCCCCAGTTCAGACTTGGGAGGGGTGACGACATCCTATACATTTTTTCTAATATTTCCTGAACACTCTGAGTTCTGGACCCCATTACAAATCCCTATTTGGGGGACCCCTGTCTGCACCCATTATCAAAATCATCACTACAACTGCTAATAAATATATTAATCACCCTCAAAAGTTTCTTATTGCCTTCATTTAATTCTCACTCCATGCCCAGGCAATCATCAATGGTGTTTTTTCTAAAATCCTCATCCCAAAAATATGTTTATTGATTTTAGAGAGAGAGAATGGGAGAGAAAGAGAGAGAAAAAGAGAGAAACATTGATATGAGGATGATAGGGGACTTAAGAGTTGGAAAATTTTAGTTTAAGGTAAATAGTTATAAGCCTAGCAAGTAATGTATATGTTAAAGCTTTTGTTTCAGAAACTACAGATAAGGCCCATCCTGGCTCCTGGGAAAACAGCGGAGTTCCTGAAGCACTGCTAAAGATTACCGCCTGGGGACAAGTGGAGGCATCCAGGCCATTGTGTTTCAGGGAGGGGCAAACCACCACCTGCCCCTGGGAACAGCTAACTACCCAGGACAGGAATGTTGCAGTTTCTCCTACCTGACCCTCCCTGAATTTCAATACCTCTCATTGCACCTTGTTTATTCCCTGCTATAAAAACCTTGGCCTGGAAAGAAAAGGGAAGATGGTCTGTTAGGGTATGAACCGCCATCTTCTCAGATCTCCAGCAATCTGAATAAAGCGCCCATAAAGATTCAATTGCTGTCATTGCTTATTGGATTTGGTAGTCACAGGCAGCCCGAACTCCGGAGTCTTTTCTGCTTTCAAGGATGTGAGAGAAACATCTATCCAATGCCTCCTGATGCACCCTGATTGGATTTAACCCGCACCCTAGGTGTGTGTCCTGACTGGAAAACAAACCCCCAACCTTTCGTTGTACAGGACTATGCTCCAACTAGGGCACTATTGATGATCTTTAATAAAGTGCGTATGCAAATATTTTGCTCACTTTTTTTATTAGGGTGTGTGATGTTTCTTAAGTTTTGAGAGTTCTTTATAGATTCTGAATATCAGTCCTTTATTACATATATGCCTTACACATATTTTCTACCACTCTGTGGCTTATTATGTAATAGCATTTCAAAAGAACAGAAACTTTCAATTTTTATGAAATCCAGTTTATTATTTTATATATTTATATAAAATAAATAAATATATATATATTTCTTTAACCATATCTCAGAAGTCTTTGCTAACCTAAAATAATAAGACTTTTTCTATCTTTATTTTCTAGAAGTTTTATGGTTTTGTTTAGACCCATGATTTATTTTGTATTAATTATTAGATATAATGTAGGTTATGGATCAATGTTTATTTGGACTTTTTAAAAGCATGGTTTTCCAATTGTGTGACTATCATTTCCTGAGTTGCCAAAGTGACTTTCTCCACTGAATGGACTTTGCACGTTTTCAAAATCATTTGTCCATATATGTATGTGTCTGTATCTATTCTGTTCCTTTAATCTATTTATCTATCTTTGCCAATACCAAAAGTGCTTTGAAAATAACTTTGTTATTTTCTTTACAAATTTATTTTGACTAATCATGGTCTTTTAAATTTCCACATTAATTTTCAATTATTTTTCAACATTCACAAAATGCCTGCTGGGATTTAATTGAGATTGTGTTATATCAATCTGGGGAGAATTTCATCTCAACAATACTGAATTTTCCAACCTGTAGATGGTACATCTCTTCAGTTTTTTTTACATCTCTTCATTTTAGGTCTTCACTTTCTCTCAGTATTGCTTTATGTTTTCAATGTGCAGATCTTTAATATTTGTCAGACATAATTATACATATTTCATATTTAATACTGTTGTAAATAGCACTTTTAAAATGTTTCATGTATGATTGTTTGGCATATAAAAATATAATTGATGTCTGTAAATTGATCTAAGAAGAAATATTTGGAAAAGATACTGGACAGAAATTTTTAACACTAATTCTACATGAAAAATAAAGGTCAATTAAAAAAGATGAATAACCAAACAAAAAACATTTAAAAGTATATATGTTATATGATTTAAGAGAAAGTTCTAAATCTCAGGAGTATTTCCATAAAACAATTATATGTTCTTTTCTCCCATCAGTTTGGCAAAAGTTGAACACACACACACAGATGCTGCATTGGCTCTAATTGCAATGATTCTTTGCTGGACTGCTACGTTCTCCACTCTTGCTTTTGAGTTCTGTTGCACAGCTGTCTTTTTTCTTGAACTTCTCATTAGCACTCTCATGGGTTGCAGTCACTGTATCCTGAATCATTTTTTACTAGAATTGGGGAGGGTTCAATCATGAAAAAACTGTGTGTTCAATATCAAAGGCTCCCTTATTCAGAAAATTCTTGATTCCTAAGCTGAGGAACATGACAGTTTAAAATTCTTTGTCCTTCAACAGAGGAGACCTGACAGAAATAAATGGCATCTATATATAATATAGTAGAGTCTTAATCTTTATTGAAAGAATTGCCAGATTTCTGGAAAAGATATAAAATGTGCATCATCCTCTATGAAATAAAACAAGAAAAAATGAGATTTTGGCATGAGCAAAAAGATAGTGTTCAACATATTGATTAGTTTTGCATTTTATTTACCATAATTGACATGATAAATTATAAACACTGTTTTTTATCATGTAGCAATATTTTTTTATTATTTAAAAATGTTCAATGTTTATTGATTTTAGACAGAGAGGAAGAGAAAGGAGGGCACCTCGACCAAGGAGTGAACCTGCAACCTAGGTATGTGCCTGGACCAGTAATGGAACCACCACCCTTTTTGTTTAAGGCATGATGCTTCAGCCCACTGAGCCCATGGGCAAGGGCTTTTCCTAAGCATTTAAAACAAGGTAGGATGAGTTCAGTTATACTATATATCTCCTTTTTGCTAATTTTCTGCTGATTGGTCAAACTTTGATTTTAGAGATGAAAATGTAATGTCATTAGTTAAAAAGATAAAAGTTGAGATGTCAGAAAGAAAGCATAAGATTATAAAATAGTTTTTCTAATTAATCTTGAGGATAAATTTATAAAGAAGGGAGCAAATAATTTTATTTTATTTTTATATTTTAATTAAAGTTTTTAAATATATTTTACTGATTATGCCATTACAGTTGTCCCATTTTCCCCCTTCATTCCCCTCCACCCTGCACACCCCCTTCCACCCACAGTCCCCCCACTTTAGTTCATGTCCATGTGGCATAAGTTCTTCAGCTTCTACATTTCCCACACTACTCTTGCCCTCTCCCTGTCTATTTTCTCCCCACTGTCTATGCTACTTATTCTCTGTACCTCCTCCCTCACCTCCTCCCACTCCCCTGTTGCTAACCTTCCAGGTGATCTTCATTTCTGTGGCTTCCCTCCTGTTTTAGGTGTCCACTTAGTCTGCTATTGTTTTAGGTGTGGTTGTTAATAACTGTGAGTTTGCTGTCCTTTCACTGCTCATCTTTTTTATCTTCCTTTTCTTAGATAAGTCCCTTTAACATTTCGTATAATAAGGGCTTGGTGATGATGAACTCCCTGAACCTGACCTTATCTGAGAAGCACTTTATCTGCCCTTCCATTCTAAATGAAAGCTTTGCTGGATAGAGCAATCTTGGATATAGGTCCTTGCCTTTCATGACTTGGAATATTTCTTTCCAGCCCCTTCTTGCCTGTAAGGTCTCTTTTGAGAAATCAGCTGACAGTCTGATGGGAACTCCTTGGTAGGTGATTGTCCCCTTATCTCTTGCTGCTTCTAGAATTCTCTCCTTCATTTTAATCTTGGGTGATGTAATTATGATGTGCCTTGGTGTGTTCCTCCTTGGGTCCATCTTCTTCGGGACTCTCCGAGCTTCCTGGACCTCCTATAATTCTATTTCTTTAGCCAGATTGGGAAAGTTCTCCTTTATTATTTGTTCAAATAAGTTTTCCACTTGTTGCTCTTCCTCTTCTCCTTCTGGTACCCCTATAATTCGGATGTTGGAATGTTTATAGTTGTCCTGGAGGTTCCTAAGCCTCTCCTCATTTTTTTTGAATTCTTGTTTCTTCATTCTTTTCTGTTTGGTTGTTTCTTTCTTCCTTCTGATCCACTCCATTGATTTGAGTCCTGGTTTTCTTTCCATTACTATTGGTTCCCTGTGCATTTTTCTTCATTTCACTTATCATCGCCTTCATTTGTTCATCTAATTTGCAACCAAAATCAACCAGTTCTGTGAGCATCCTGATCACCAGTGTTTTAAACTGTGCATCTAATAGGTTGGCTATCTCTTGGTCGCTTAAAAGTATTGGCTCTGGGGCTTTGAGCTGTTCTTCTGTTCGAGTCATTTTTGGTCAGGTTGCATCTGTTACGTATCAGAAGCAAATAATTTTAAAATTAAAAAATCTTTTCATTACCTTGTATTTCTGATAATTTCTAATAAAATGAGTAATTGACACTCAATGCTAGTGTTATTTTTAGTTTAAAATGGGCCTTTAATACGTACTATTCTTTCTCATTAACTTATCATCCTGTAGCCAAACAGGCCCCAGTTGTTTCTTTGTGCTACTTTTTGTACATTAGACCACAATTTAAAACTCACATTTTTATTGTTACACATTTTAGAGTTACTTGAATTTTTACCAGCTTCAAAATTATTTTTTGTAAGTGAGAATAAAGATAAAAACTTCAAACTGTTCTAAAATAAAGATCTATTCACATTTTTGATAAGTTAGCTTAAGTAGTTATATATATATATATATATTGTAAATCTATTAAGAAAGTGATAATAATTTATTGTTACATGAAAGGTCACTAACCTTGAAGTCCATAGTATGTTCTTTTTTAATTTATCTATTGTTATTGTTTATATTATTACAGTTGTTCATAGGATTTGCTTTACCCGTTTTTCATTAGTATACAAAGAATGTTAAAAATCATTACAAAAAATGAAAAATAATGGATACATGTTCACATTAGGTTGGGGAAAGATTTCTTGGAGACAGAAAAGCAAATAATATAAGTATTCAAGAGTGAAAATCTAAATGGTCATCAAGAGAGACTGTCTTTATTCACTTTCCTGTTTCCATCATCTTTATAAATATACCAATAGTTACAGACTTTTCTTAAGAATTCAAAAAGTGCTTACATAAAGTTTATTAGTAAAGTGTTAACGGGGTGATTTCAGATGATCAATAAAAGAGAATTGATGAGTTTTGAAGAACAGAGCCCCTAAAATATTGGCTCTGGAGTCCAATATGGATGGTGACATCAGATACTAGGGAAGTCACTGAAAACTAAAGATTTGTAAGATACATTGATTAAGGAGGTCTAAGGTGGAACCCATGGGTCTATATTTAAAAAAAAAAAACATATCCATGTTACTCTGATCTTCCCTGTGCTAACCTTGAGCAACATTAAGCCTTTAAAAATGCATATGGATGTTCAGAGACTGTTTAATTTTTCTTAAACTTATTTGCCCATAAACCTCCTTCTACTAGCATCTCAAATAATTGCTATTTTATGGGACACACTTTGAGAAATGCTTTCCACAGCATTGAAAGCTATTTGCTGTGAGTATAAGATTTGCTGGGAAATTGGACAGTTACTAACAGATTTAAATATAATAGAGATAGAAGAGTTCATGTATGGAAATTATTCTTCACATGGTCAAAGGAAAGAAGACCCAGACAGTACATGAGCAATCAGAGGGAATGTAAAATATAATAAAGGCCAGAATGTGATTTTTCCTGTGAGGCAGTTAAAATTACAATATGGACCTAAAATTAATATAGATCATTCTTTCTAGAAGCAATGTCAATAAGCAATCAACTGAAAGTTTCCTTACTTGTGTAAAGGGCTCTGTGGGAACATCAGGGAATCTATCTGTTCCTGTCCCCAAGGTGTTTGGAGTAGTCTCTAACAATCAGAGGCAAATGAATCTCAGCTGTAAAGAATGGTGTTTGCAAATGATTGTTGAGATCAAAAGGAAAGAGTGTCAGTCACTGCCACTTTGTTTGGTACTTCACAAAAGTACTTCACAGAAGACCCAACGTCCAATCATATAAAAATTGCTCCAAATACTGTGAATATAATATGGCTCTGAGGTATTTAGAAGGAGAGAAGGCTGTGGATTGTGGAGCTACATGCTAGAGATAGAGTAGTGGTCAAGTTGTTCCAGGAATTATCCCAAGAAGGTGGTCTTCTTTTGGTTTCATTCCCCCCACCTTTTTTCTTTGCTTTCCATTCATTTTCTCTTCTTTCCTGCCATTTCCTCTCCTGTCCTCCCCTTTGTTTTCTTTCCTCTTTTCACCTCTTTTCTTTTCTTGTGTGTTTCATGTACCAGAAACATTCCTGGAGTGACTAGGAAAAATCCACAGACTGCTACCTGGAGGAAAGGATTGCTTCACAATGTCTCCCTCTTTTTGCTGTGGTTGTGTGTTCTCTGTGCATTGCCGACCTGACATTTCTCTTCCTAAGACTTTCACTATGCACACTTCCTCTGTGTTGTCACAATATCCTACAAAACTTCTATCTTCATATTTAGAAATCTGGATTTTGGTGAGTATACATGTGTCCTCCAAATAGATTTTTAGTGCCTTTAAAATATGGATTGTACACATTCATAGTTTATATGAATAGTATAATGTTTGAGATATAGTACATACCCCAAAATTATAATTGCTGTGAACTTGAACACATAATTAAAATGATTAAAAGAATGTTGTAAAGACAGTTTACCCAGACTCTTAGACCAATGCTATTTGCCTACAATCAGTTATCAATTACCAAGCCCACACGTGACAATGGTTTACTGGGCAGATACACCAGTTTTCCCAAAGAGAAGCTCAGGTCACTAAATAAGAAGATGGCCCTCTTAAAGTATTAGCATCCTCTAAGGGTAACTTAATTCCTATTTAAAGTAAGCCACACAGAACAGACTGGTTGAAAACTCACACACATATGTGCACATGGGTGCATTCTGCTCAGGGTTATTTATTTATTTATTTATTTATTTATTTATCACTCAAGGTTATTTAAATTCTCATTTGAGTGTGTCTGCCTCAACCTTAGGACCTCATATCTGAAATAAGATGTGACCTAACAAGCAATCCAGAGGAAATCAACTGAGTCAATTTAATGCAATAAATATTTATTGATTATCTGTTATGTGCAAGAAGTACTGCTGAATGAGTCAAAGATTGAGAATAAAAGAAAAGTCTGAGGAAACCTGGGTCACTTTACATGAAACCAAATTGACTTCAGGTTTGGGGACTTCAGGTTTGGTGAAGAGATTTGTTTGTAGGAAGGATGCACACATTTCCACAGAAGACAAATAAAAAAGAGGTAAATGCATGAAGGATTTTAGTAGGTAGGACTGTAGTTTCCAATAACCTCAGGGTCATTTACCAAATGGGGGCTAAGATGGCTATTTTGGGGGAGATATATTCAAAGTTGAGGTAATTTCTTAGTTGCAAGCCTTTCAATAACTAAAAGACTAGATTCCTGGAACTCCCTTCTGGTTAGGTAATCCTGGGATATTTTAGTATTTTTTTTAAACCCCTCTACAAGTAGCCTTCTTTCTTTTTCTCCTTCTTTCATTTTTATTAAATTTAGAGTTTAAAGCATTTGCAAACAACATGTACCCTTTTATGAGGATGAAAAATTCAAATCTGCTTCAGGCAAATCTACCTTAGTGAAAGTTCCCTATTTTAAGAGGCCTCATGAATTTCTTCAGAGTAAAAACAGCCACTGAAACATGAAGTTGCACAGGGTTTAACTATGAGGGAGATGATATACAGCATAAAAGCGGACTTCCCTTTTGTAGTGTGTACAAACATTGTCTTTCTGTGAAAAAGAAAACATTGATGATGACACATCAGCTTTAGAATTTTTAAAAAAGTCCAAATATCCTTCTCAAGTGTACCAACTGATCTCTGATTAAAAACTCACATAAATTTCATACTTAGACATTTACACTTACACTTACAACACTGAGGATGGCTGTCAATGGCACAACCTTGACACATTCCCCTTTATGTTGAGGCTTTCTGTAGTATTAGATACCATCAGGTGAAATTAATTTCCAGCTGCTTCTGGGAAATGTGCACACACTGTGACAAATTTGCGTTCACATACTCCTCCCCACTCTGTCACACATGCCCCTGACAATGCCTCAAACCACACCAGGCAGTGGGCCCACTGCACTCATGCTGTGCCTGATGGCACTTTGTACTTCCCAGTGGTTTTATCTGTGAGTGCGGGTCCTGCCCAGACTGGAGTGGACACAGTAGTTATAGGAGTGAGAGAAAAAGGAAAACCTGGGGAACCGTTGCCATTTTCTACCACATAAATTCAATAAACATAAAACAAGGCCATTCACTTGAATTTGGCAACTTTCCACGTATAAACTCCAGACTGTCAATTCTATAGTATTTTGTTTGGCTTTGCACATATATAACCCAGTAATCCTCAAAACAACCCAATTAGAGAAATGGAAGTGATAGACATCCTTAGATATGTCTTTTCCTTGTTCCTGAAAACAACAATATGAGTAACCTTTAATTGCCAGTTTCTTCAATACACTTTGTGGTTTTCAAAAAATGAAATTTAAATGCTTCTTATTGAAACAAAACTGGAAAGCATATTGTTTGATGAGAATTATTTCTTAAAGCAAAGAAATGATGTGGAAATTCTAATTACTTCTCTATATTTTTCCTTATTGTATGTCCACCAATTAGTCTGCTGCAGATATAGGATACAAAGTAAATTCTGTTTCCTTTTTTTTACAACACAAAATTTTAATGATTTATTTGGGTCTAACATATTTTCTTATGCTTAATTTCAATCCATAGTATCATTCTCAATCACAATAAAGTATTTTAACTAAAATTTGAATAAAATTAAAAATCCATAAGTGAGAATGTTGAATCTCCTGGTATCCAAGGTCAGTCAAGGGGTCACAGGGACAAATATAAAGGACACATGGACAAAAACTAAGGGGGGTGGAAATGGGAGGGAGGTAGGGAGCACTGTGGGGGTGGACTGGGACGGGAGTAAAAGACAGAAAACTGTACTCAAACAACAACAACAATAATAATAGGAAAAAAAAAGAAGCAACCTAGTAAAATAGTATCATTTTCCAAGGTCAGCGTATAAGAATAAAATGACAACAAAACACACAG
>PVKM010004847.1:0-50384 GCA_004027735.1 Carollia perspicillata | reverse complement strand
CTTCCCTTCCTTTCCCTTCCCCCTTGTCCTCTGGACACATTCTAATGACGCCAGACATGTTCCCATGGAAATCACTTACCAATGGCAGCCTGTTCAGAAACGCAGCAATGATTATCTGCAGCCTGGTTGAGTCCTTGCTTTCATAAAACCTGTACTTTGTCCTTTAAAGGGATCACAGTTTAACAGACAGTCCTTTTTGTCTTAATAATTGCCTACCCAGGCTTTCATTTATTTAGCCCTCCCTCCTTTTTTTATTAAATCCTCACCCTAGGATATGTATACTGACTGTGGACAGAGAGAAGTGAAAGAGAAAGAGAGAGAGAAATATCGATATGAAAGAGAAATATCGATTGGCTGCCTCCTATATATGCCCTGACCAAGAATCAAATCTGCAACCTAGGTATGTGCCCTGACTGGGGATCAAACCCACGACACTTCGGTGTTTGAGAGGACACGCCCACCACCTGAGCCACCCAGCCAGGGCACGTTCCCACTTTTTTAATGTCTCCCTCTCATCTCTTCTCACTGTGTGCTGCTGAATTTGGCCAGTGCCAAATTATGTTTTATTCCCATTCTGAGTAAGAAATTACACAAGGTATAAAGCCTGGCCAACAAAGGACCTATCCTATCAGTGCAGTTTAAGGTTTCAAGTTTATACAGACATCACACCCTCCCAGCATGCTTTTGTCCTGAGAAATCCCAGCGAGCAGAACTCATGGGACAGCAATTTTCTCACAAGAGCAGCAGTATTCATAAGGAAGTGGTCCAATGGTGCTTGAAATTTTTGCAGAAAGATCAGTGAGAGACTAGCACTAGGCTGCAAACCCAGCTCAGCTCTTTTTAGCATCCACGGCAACAGCCTGCTGTTTTCCCAGGTGGCTCTGAGTGAGGCAGGAAAATGCAGTGGGCCATTTGTCACTGCCCTAGGTGCAATATTCATACCAATTGGTACATACAGACTGCAAAGCCCACTCCTGCCCATGTCTGGGTCGAGGTCTCTGGGTTTCCTTTGGACTGAGATTGGGGAAAGTGTGCTCCCCTCTGAGTCCTCTGCCTGAGTAGATGATTAGATTTAGTCTTCTTATCTTCTGGGGTTGGAACCAACTCAGCCCTTCCCACCGTGATCAAAGGTGCCCAAACTCTGTGTGATTCCTCCCGCTCCATTTGCAACTCAAGACATGGCTTTTATAGAAGTATGGGGACTCCTATGCCAGTCTTAGCATCCCAAGGTGATTCTGATGTGCGGCAATCAGTGGATATGTGGGCGTGTTCTCCAGTGAGGGCTGGGCTAGAGTCTCATTTCAGTCAGGTCCTAAGTTGGGTTCAGGGTTCCACAGAGATGTGCAAGAGAAAGAGGCAGGGCGAAATGGAGGAGCCTTGTGATCCTTTATGCCCAACTCAGTGCCTGGTACCTGTTGTGAATGGAGTAACCTGGTCAGATGGCCGATAACACCCCCTTTGACTTTGAGAAGAGACGTGGACTGAAATATATCATCCAGAAGTGAAATTACAGATATAAAATAAGAGTAAAGGAAACTTTACTTCTAAAGTGGTTTTAAAGACATTTTATTGTAAATTTAGGTTCTACATTTAGAGCTACTTCCTTTGATATGGACTTACTCTACGCTATAAGTAAATGAACTTGAATCTGTTATGCATCTTAGTGACAGTCCCTTCACTAATCAGGGTAGCCTAACTCCTGACACTCCTGGTCTCATTTTCTCACTCTGTGCATCCCTTCTCCACCTTCTTTCAATTCCAAGTGTAGGGAGGGAGTGTTTGGCCCTCTGAATTGGAATTATGCAAAACCCAAAAATAGACTCTCGAAGTGCAACCAGACATAATGATTCCATGCAGCAAGAAGGTCACTGTGTCTGCTTTTCCTGCCAAGACACCCCTGGCTCTTAATCTATGGCTGCCTTGTGAAGCAAGAGAGCTGTGCCAGGAAGTTACACTCTGTGACTGTGAGGCATTATGAGAATGTAAAATCATGTCAATGGGGTTTTATAAGGGCAAGCCAGGAGGGGGATTAGACCCAGTTTTAGAAAGACGTCTTTGAACATCCTTTTTTCTGTGGCCTGAGAGCTACCGTAACTAAGTTTAAAAAAAAAAAAAAACTATTTGGCCTCAACTGCAAATCAATTCCACCCACCAATTCTGCCAAAAACTAAAAAGACAGCCACCCCAATATTTTACTGTGATTGTCAGAGTAGTGGGATTATGAGTTAGTTTTATTGTTTTGTTTGTGCTTTTCTGTAGTTTCCATGACATATGCCTCTTGCAATGTCAAAACAAAAAAAAAGCAACAACTCCTACCTACAAAGCAAAGCTGTAGTAGCTGATTATCTGATTGTGTTCCTGGAATGCTCAGTAGCTGGTGGTTGAGAAACCCAACAGAGTCATGACAATGGCGTGGAAGGGGCAGCCCTGCCTCTGCCCCCATGTCAGGCCTCTCCCCACTATGAGGTTCCCGAAGGCTCCTGGGAGAGGCCAGACCACAGACCCTGAGAGGACACATGGTAGCCAAGGAGCACAGGAAAGGGAACGTGCTGAGCCAGACACCTCAGCAACAAGGAAGGGATCCCGTTCCCATTCGGTTGTCTCTGGCGGACAGGCCTGCTTGACATGTGCTTGTTGGAAGGGACAGTGTCAGCTCAGTTAAACTGCAAACACTATATTCTCATCCTATGAATGTCCAGTCGATGCGCATTGTTTCGGAAATTGGGAAGATTCTGTTTTCCACACCTGTAGGAGTCAAGCAAAGTATAATAAGTAGAGACAAGTATCTGGGAGCAGCAAGCCTTTGAGGAATGCCAAAAATCCACTTCAGGTTGGGGGAGGATTTATTGGGTTGGCCAGAAATTTTGTTTAGTTTTTTTTCCGTAAAATAAAAGGCACACATTTCATTCTCACCAATAACTGTATTGATTTGGATATTTTTAGCATGTCAGCCATCTCCCACATGGTATAACGTTGATTGTTCTCAATTAATGTCTCAAATTTATCACTATCAACTTCCATGGGTCTACTTGACTGTGGAGCACCATCCGCCAAGAAATCTCCAGCACGAAACTTCACAAACCACTTTTGACACATTCGATCAGTCACAGCACCTTTTCCATCCACTGCACAAATCTTTTTTTGCATTTCAGTTGCATTTTTAATTTTCTGAAAGTTTCTATAAAGCCTCTATTTCTTATACATCACACGCAGACTTAGTATTGAATGTCATGGGGTTCCTCACCCCAGTGGACCTGACTGCTTTGAATTTGAGGTCAAGTTCAAGCCCATACCACACAGATCAGAAACAGAATTCCTAGCAGTCTGCATGATAGACTATGGGTAGGAAGGTAAGGCTATCATTGAGAATGGATTATTTTTAACAGGCAGCAGAGATCTCATTCATCATTTCTTCTTTTCTCCTATATGTGCATGGATTTGGGGCAGTGTATAAACAGAACTCAATACCAGTATATTTATTGTTATGTCCATTAGGAAAAATTTAACAGGGTCATCTAACTCATCGTTTCATGAATAACTTTACTTCAGGCTAAAATAGGTTAAGGTTTTAAAGGAAGTTAATTTTCACAACATATATAAATAATTGTATCATGAACACAGATAGTCAAAAGTCAGAATGGTGGTATATTATTAATTCAATGATTTGTGTTTGGCAAATATTGTCCTACAAGGTGCAATCTGACCAAGGTGCTGCTTGGTCAGATTTGTTTTTATTTGTTTTTATTCTTAGTATCTCAGAATGAAGCTGCATGGAGAATAAATTGCTTACCAGAAAAAATAGTTGCGATCGGTAATAATGACTCCAGCAACTTTTAGAGAGTGTCAACAAAGACTTATTGCTTCTCCGGTGCAGAGCGGGAGAACCACTTATCTTCTCTTCAGATCTGGCTTTGGAGCTGTCACTCCCTCCCCGGTCCCAGAGCAGGGATCCTAAATGTTTATGTACACTGACATGTTCGCTGTCTCGTTCATAGCCAGCCATGTCCACTGTTTCCTGTGGGTCCCGTGTGTGTGCATGTGCATATTAAATGACAGTGGGCCGTGTCTAGGCTACCCCTGTTATTTATATTAAATAATGACATGATGATGTCGGTAGCCAGTAATTCTCCATTTCCTATTAACCACCCTGACCAAGTAAACTGTTTTTCTGATCTCTCTTAGATGGAAATCCTGTGTGAATGTGGAAGCCATTAGCGGAGTAATTGCTGTCTGTTACCATGACAACCAGCCGCTGCAGTCACCTGCCCGAAGTGCTGCCAGACTGCACCAGCTCGGCTGTGCCTGTGGTGAAGACTGTGGAGGATTGTGGCAGCCTAGTGAATGGGCAGCCACAGTATGTCATGCAAGTTTCAGCCAAGGACGGGCAGCTGCTGTCAACAGTAGTGCGGACTCTTGCCACCCAGAGGTAGTACCACAATTAAAATGAAAATAAATGAAGGCGTAACTGATCCAAAGGGCTCTTTGTCAGATGGAAAGTGCCAAAGGGAATGTAGTTAGTACTCAGATCTTTGCATCAGGTGAGAGGAGGTACTGGGGGGAGAAAAAAGCTACACAAGTTCTGCTTCTGTAGCAATAGGGTATAAAACTAAAATTCATGTTGTCCGGTTTTCCACTTCAAGTCACACTTGCAGAGAGCCAGGCAGGGAAGGATCCCACAAGACACAGGGTCCTTCGCTTCACATTTATTTTGACATTGCCACAGTAACTACACTCACTGTCTCCAAGTATAACAAAGGTAATCAATCATTCGTTAGAATGAGGGAGGCACCTGATTTCATAGGACTAAACCAAAGCGAATAGATTTGTGGGCAAAACTTTTGAAGTGATAGCCAATCAGCACTGCCTGATAGGAGCACTGGCCAGGGCCACTTCCTGGCCGAGTTCGTCTCTGGCGAACGCGAACCCCACTTGGCGGCAGCTTCCATTGCTCCCTCCTTTGCTCCTCATGGGCCCCCACCCACAATCCGTCATACACACCCTGCCCTATAAAGTGTACTATTGCTAAAACCCCACAGCTGGTCTCCCCTGAGCGATGAACCAAAGCAAAGCTAAAGGCTTTTAACAGCCCAGGGATGGCTTGTCCAGGCTAGCACTTTGTCCCTGGATGTCTCTTCTTGTGCTGTTGCTGCCCAGTGGCAGATTGGCAGCTACAGGCTGCCTGGCCAATAAGTACACCTTGGCTTCTCCAGCTTTCTTTCCAAATGAGTAAGTGGGACTTTGACTTGTGTACATAACATGTATATCAGCACTGGACTTGCCTCCTGATATCAGCACTAACACTTCTGACCCCAAAATTTGGGTCAGTGCACCTACCTTGACCACTTACTTTGGTCTGAGCAATAGCCAACCCATCCAGTGCAGATGCAGGTTCACAGATCAGAACATGTGCCTGCAACAGGACTGCTGGGGGCATCGCCACAGTTTCTGTTGCTGCAGCCCAGTCACGGCGTCTGCCAGGCATGGTTTCACACACCCGTGCATGTTATACACATTGTCCACGAACTTCCAATTTAGGCTGCTAGCGCAAATGGGAGAAGTGGGGGGGTGGGGGTAGGGACTAGTCGCCATATATCTCCCCACCTCTTGAGAAGCTTCTAACAATTGGTTAGGACTCAGAGTACCATGAGGCAGTGAGTATCATTGCTCATCTGTGAACTGAGACAGATAACTGATGTGCACCTGTCACCCTTGCAGCCATCAACCACCTCGGCTGATCGGGAAGAACAGGCCGCAGAGCTAAAGGGACTTTGACTTGCGAGCAACTGTGCTCGTGCATGTGTGACATTTTTACATGTTCTCCTACCACATAGTAATGTGCACTGGAAGGTTTTCAAATTTTACATGCAAATGTTTCAGTGTGAATGAAGGAGGCCAGGAATAATGAGAGAAAAACGTCAACTCTTTAAGCTTGCTTTTCCTGCCCCTGAGCATGGATGGGTCTTTGGGCAAGTGAGAAGGAGGTCCTTTTCTCTTTGAATCCCCTTTTAGCCTTCACTCATTCTCAGAATCCTCTCCAGAGAGGTGATGGGAAACAGCCATGTTTCCATTTGGACCAAGATGGCATCAGAGAGGGGTGGGCATGAGCATGGGTCACTGTCATCTTTGGGGGACTGGGAGGGGCAGGGGAGAGGGAGTAAAAAGGTTGGTCCTTGGGTTGGCACATACAGTGATGACTATTTTTAAATCTAATGCCCGATAAAGGGGAGCTTGAGCAATGTAAGAACACATGGAGCAGAAAGGGCTAGTCGTCTCACAGGGCATGGTATCTACTAAGAAGCAAGGTCATCTTCATTTGACCCTTATACTGGCCACTGATTTGTGGCCATGAGACTTGATTCTCCCTGGCCTGAATTTTTCTATGTGTGAAAATAGTCAGCATTAACTTGGCATTTACTACATGCTTGTAGCCAAAGCTTCTAATCTGAACTGTCTTTTCTCATTCTCACGATCACCATATGAGGAAGGCACCATTCTCTGTACCCATTTTAGAGACAAGGAAACTGAAGTACAGAGAGATGATATTACTTATTCAAAGCTAGCCAGCTGGTAAGCAGCAGAGCTGGCTGGCGTTCAAGCCCAGGCAGCTGGACTCCAGGGCGTGCGGCACGAACCACTCTACCGGGTGCCGTCACGAAACATGCAGAGCTGTACATGGAGGCCTCCTCGGGAAAACATACTCATCACTCGTTTTCAGCGTAGTGTCCTGAGCATCCCAGAGAGTATCCTAGGAAAGTTCAAAGGACTGACCTGCTACTCAGCTTTGTGCTGTGATTCAGACACCACTTCTGCTTGGTGGTTTCAGGGTTGGCGGCCAGTTAACTTCCCTCTCTTCATCTCCCACCCTATTCAAAGGAGAAATGAAAGGACCCTCTGGGGACTGAAAAGTGGCCAGGTTCAAAAAACACAATCTGTCTAGAAATTACAATCGGTGTCATTTCAGAACAATTTCTGTTCTTAATGGCAAGGGGTGGTTTTTATTTTTTTAGTTGGTGGTTTGCCTGAATTACGTCTGTACCCAAGACAAAAATAACACGTTGCATGTTTTCACTCACTTTTGGCCCTGAGCCACTCCCTGTGTCTTTGTATTGGCAAAAGTGGGCATGCGAGGACTGTGGCACTGGCTCCCATTGCCAAGTACAAGTGTAGATCTAGGGTTTTAAGGCAGGCGTCTTTCCTGAGCAGCTGCCACTGGGGAGGGTCTGGAGGACACAGAGCCACAGGACCATCCCCATGGCAGTGGTGTCTAGCCCGGTGACCAGCAGGCACCCCTCCTTCTCTTGCAGCCCCTTCAATGACCGGCCAATGTGCAGGATCTGCCATGAGGGCAGCAGCCAAGAGGACTTGCTCTCTCCGTGTGAATGTACAGGGACCCTGGGGACAATTCATCGGAGCTGCCTGGAGCACTGGCTGTCATCCTCAAACACCAGCTACTGTGAACTCTGCCACTTCAGGTTTGCAGTGGAGCGCAAACCCAGGCCGTTAGTGGAGGTCAGTAATTGGGGCACGTCCTGAAAACTTAGCTCTAATGAGCAAACGATGTCTGCTTTTATGACCAGATCACAAACCCTGTGCAGCTTCCCTGAAGCACAGTAATACCTCTGTGTGAGAGTGTGGGTGTGAGAGTGTGTGTGTGTGAGAGAGAGAGAGAGTGTGTGTGTGTGTGGATGTAACAGAGACAGAGAGAGCTCACTAGCTTATGCAGGTGCAAGAGTAGAAAGTTGACCTCCACAAGGTAGAGACATGAGAAGAAATTCGTGTGAGGAGAAGGGGAACTTCAGAGACTTGATCGCCATTCTTCTACCCCAGTGACATGGAGCAGGTAGATCACTTTTCTCTTTATACTCCGTCTGCCTGCCTTGACGCAGAAGGTCAGTGGGCATGTTCTAAAAGGTCTTATGAAAAATTACGGCCACATAGTACTTTGAATAGTCCTGTGACCTCAGCAAAGTTATTTCCCCTCTTGGGAGTACTATCAGGGTTAAATGAGTTAATGTTTATAAAGCATTTAGAAGAATACTGGGTACATATACAAGTGCTCCAGTATGAAAAGAAGATGGCTCCTCAGAAGTTATGCACAGGTTTTTTTCAACAAATAACCTAATATTGGAATCTCTTTTCTTAAAATGTGGTGTTGTCAACCTGTCATTAAGAGGGCAGGACATTCTTTCTCTTTTATGTTTGAGGAGCCACGTTATTCTTCTTCAGACCAAGGGTCTGGTCTTGAATTAGTTGGGGGAATGGAAAGATGTCACTGGACTATTTTTTGCCCCCTCTACTACCTTCAATTTCTACTACTCAATTAAAAAATTTTATCTTGGCAATGATAAATATTATTATACTTTATGAAAGAGACCCAAGACATTGTGCCCATAATCCAGACCTGCTGGTAACTTCCTCCTCATTTCAACAGCTGACCCAGCGAAACTTTGGCATGAAACTAAAGCTGGAAATCATGAAGCCCTGCTGGGAGACTATTTAAAACCGTGTGTTAGCGCCTCGGCACTTAAGGCTCTGGAGAACTCTGTGTATATATATTCTCTTGGGTTTGACCTTGAAATTTTAATCAGGACCTGTAACTGAGGCCAGCTTTAGCTGTGACTTGCTTGCCAAATGGCACAAATTTATTTGACTTCCCCAGTAAACTCTATGCTTTTTTTAAGCCTCTGAATCAAGTGACCTCTTAATTTAGCCATCTTGCTGCTTGACAGCCAGTTTCAGAGATTCATATTTATAGAGTGCCCATCAGGGATTTGGCCCTCTGCCACATTCACTGGGATTTCCATGTCGGAACTTCGTGCAGAGGGGGAAATATAATTAAATAACAAACAAAGGAGATGAAGGTTTCTCAAGACCAATGGCAACAGTTCAAAAGAAGCCTATTTCTCCTTTCTAGAAACTTTCTGGAACTTCCCCAAGTTGATATGGCAGCTTCTCTGAGTGAGAAAATCCTGCTTTAAGTGGGCTGTGTCCAGCGGTCTTCTTTACTAGTATCTCCCCAGTAAAAGAGATGTTGACTTTTGCTTGGTAAAAATCCCAGTGTGTGTGTGGGTAACACATAACAAAGGAGAGTGTGTATGCACGTGTGTGTACACACACACACACGTGCACACACCTTAGTTTTTCTCAGATTACACCCCTGTCATATCACCCAGTGCACCCATTGCCTCTCAGAGAAGGAAACGTACCCCCACGCAGATGTTTCTTCAGAGTTGCCCATGTCAGCCCACAGATGGACTCCAAGGTCTTAGGTGACCGTCGTTAAACAAGGAAACAAGGCAAATGACCCTGAGAGTGTGGGAGGTGCTCTGCAAGATTTAGGACTTCGCCGGCAAAAGCTTCACCCAAACAGTCGCCGGTGGTGAAATTTTCATTGCACAAATGGAATGTGACATTTTTCGGAGTTAATGATGATTGAACAAGTTGAAAGTGAAAGGCAAACCTTCCCGAGCTGGGGGAGGCTGGTCGTTTGATCATCCCATGGCGAAATGAACTTGCTGTTTGACCACAAGCAATAAAAAGAGGTTGTCTTTGGTTTCTCAGCTAGAGGAGAAATGAGAACCAGGTGCAGGGAGATTTTTAAACAGATGACATTACTAATTGACTCTTCCCCTTACCAAGGGAGGGTTTATTTATAGTGAGTATTAATTGCTTCTCAATACATTTACCTCCAGATAAACATGAATCGTTTTAGTAAATCATCAAAACCTGCCAATTTGGGTAAAACATTATAGGTGTTATTACTTTGGTTCTCATGTTCACTCTTTTAATTGCTTTAATCAGTACTTTATTTACCAGCTGGATCTGCCTTCTCATTAAAGCAAGAAAATTTCATAACATTTAATTTTAAAATCGATATGGTAATACCAGCCCCATTGCTAGAGAAAGCAGTTGAAAAAGTCATTTACAAATGTTATTTGTCAGTACCCAAACATTAGCATTGGTCAGAATTGCTTTAACACCTTAGGCTCCTACTCTTCAGTAAACCCAGTCCTTCAATCAGCATAGCCCTTTATGCTACTAAACAACACTGTTCCGAAGACACTTTCCCTTCACTCCCTTTCCCTTGCTCTCTACAGCCATCAGATGTTCATTTTTAACAGGTCAGGAACCCAGAGCTAGAGCCCATGGGCTTTTACACAAAGTCTTTCTATCCCCTCCCCACAAAAGGGTGAGTTTCTTTTCATAATGGCCAACCAGTGGATTGGTTTTTATTCGCACCTCCAAACTGAGCATTGCCTCCCCACTTTACCACTGACCACCTGGGTGAGGTAGCTCAGTTTCTCTGAGCTGTAGTATGAAGGAAGTTGAGCTAGGAGCTCGTCCTCAGATTTTTGGTCTCCCGGAGGCTACATAGGCTAAAGGTCCAAGGGTAAAAAGTTCTTGTGCAAAAAAAAAAAATGCACTGTTAAAATGATACGTTGCATGGACCATAGTTTATACCTCAATAAGTCATGCGTGTATATGTGTGTGTGTCTACTTGCCTGCCTCCCTACATGGCCAGATTACATCTTTTAGTCTCTTTTGGTAAGTCCGCTGCCAATTTTATACCCTAAATATTTTCTTGTTGCTAAGTAAGCCAGTATAACAAGAGCTAGTTTCAACCCAAGAGCTCCATCGTGATCATCTGGTTTATCCAGCCGTGCGTAAATTTCCTCTACAGTCCAGCTAATATAAATCTCACAAGGCCTGTGTCCAGTCAGGTAAAGCTTGAAAGGAAAAACATTCAGACCGTGCACAGCACGGAGGAAGAACAGATATAGCACACATGTGTTTCCCACCTACACAGCTTGCACTTCTCTCATGAAGGCTACGTATTTTTCATTGATGATGTGGCAATTTGTGAGATGATTTAGCCCCAAGCATAATGACCTGGTAGAACGCAGTCCACAGATATCCACTAGCCATAAAAGGATTCCCTGAATGACCAGCCTGAGTGGTTTTATGGCCTCCTTCCTGGTTATTTTTAGTTTTCCTCATTTCTCTTTAAGTTGAACTCTGATACTCTTCTTTTACAAGGGCAAAATAGAGCAAACCAATAAAAATACTATGACTTGTTTCCCCAAAATGTGCCCCTTGCCTTCAGCCTGTGGCCGGGATTGCACATCTGACTGAGCCGTTTCCCAAGAAAGTGCATCTCACTGTGTGCATATTGCGTGCTTGCGACATCAGTTTCTGATGATGGGAGTGCCTGCCACTGGCTTTCCTAAGACATGTATCAGTAACACCCAGCCTTGCCCAGGAAACTCGTGAAGTCATAGATCAGCCCCACAGTGTCCTGATGGAAATGGGACGGCCAGGAAATGGGGGAATCTGCAGGAAAGGCTCCCCAGGATCTGCCCCTCCTCCAATCAGGGAGACGTGGTGACTTTTCACGGAGGGAATGAGTAGGTTTTCGTATTTCTATTTCATTTACACACACCCAGCTAACTGATAAGAATCGTATGAACGGCGCGAAAGCTGCCCCTTGTGCATCGGAGGTTTAGCCGAATGGAAGTGGAGAGTGTGTGCACACATGTCAGTTATTCAGAATAATGGGACGTAAAGCTAGGGAGATGAGGATTAGGATGTTTTCAAACTTTTTATTTATGATTTTTTTTTTGTAATTCACTGGAGGGAGAAGGTCGTAATGTGTGCCCTGCATTCAGTATAATCTCCAGCAATACAGCAGGGAGTGTGGCCCTGCTGTGGGGAAACCACTTTGTGCCGTGGACTTGCTATTTAATAGATTTGAGGCTTCATGGAGACCCTCCTAACATGTATGTATCAGACTTAGGTGGGGACATTGCCCACCTCTTATTGTAGTGGATTTGGTTTTGTTTTAATATGTATTCACTTAAGTAAAAATGTGAGCTTTTGGTTTCAGAGTATTCATCTTTATCGGCAAGCCCTTGAACCATTGGGGTGCTAGGGGATGACACCATTGGGGATAAAAACTGATTTGAGCAGCTTCCCAGGTGGGAGGACACCCCATTATTCCATTCTCCGAAGGAATGCAGGCAAGCTCTCCTGTGCACTCCAACTCTCGGGTGCAGCCTAGGCAGTAAGGTGGCTAGACCGTAATCACAGCATGCGGTAGGCAATCAAAAAGTACCTGTTCATTAAATAAGTGGATGAAGAACCTCCCCCAATTGCAGGCCATATATCCGTATTCTTGGCCTATAGGTGCAAATCAAAAAACTAACCCCTAGCCCTTAAAGTTTAAGAAAGACTTGGTTGGACAAGGGCTTTTATATAATACAAACCAGCCACACTTCTTTAAGCAACACAGCAACTGTGGTGATTCAGGCCAATCCTGTCTCCCACATAGTTAACCTAGTCAGTCCGGTGTTTAGGAGCAGGTGGGAGGCAGGAGCCCTGTATGCACTGTAACCAGGCACGGGACTCTGTGCACTGCAGGGCGTGGCAGGGAAAAGCTGGCCTGAGATAGGGAAGTGTGACTGGGGGTGGGGCAAATCAGGGCAGATTAGGAAGATCCAGGCCCAGATAGTGTTTGTTAAGCTCTTAGGAATCCTAGCACCGTGCAAGCAAACACTTCATGAAAGTCTTGGGGAGGGAAGAACCTATTACCCATTTGGGAGATGAAGAAACTAGTTTATGGTGGAGATATTAGGTCAAGATCCTTCGGGGAGAGGGAGTAAGAGGATCTACTGGCCCTGCATTCAGGCCTCTCTCTCTCTCCACTCTGTGTTCTGTTTGGAGGGACGAAGCAGAAGCGAAGGCCACGCCCCAGCATTGGGAAATGCAACGTGGGAGGGTTTCAGCTGAGTCCACTAGGAGTTCCCACTTTCCACTCCCCAGTCCACCACAGGCTGCCCCCACCTGACTCAAGGGTGGACGGACACAGGTTCTTCCTGCTCTGCCACCTGGCTCATTAGGCCCCTCCTTTCCATGTCCAACTACACGAGGCCACTCTATCACCCAGTCCAGGCAGGGCCACGGCTGACTCACCGCGCAGAGCAAGGAGCTGTAGCGTGAAGAACAAAGGAAATGTCAGGTGCCAGAGGGGAGTGTGTGAGGGACTTGTGTCTGTTTCATGGGCAACAGAACAAAGGTCCTCCCACTGAGTGAATTCTTTGCCAGTGACCTTCCCAAGCAGGGCTTCACAACATCAGTGGGGCTGCTGTTCTAGAACTGTTGTACAAACAGCGCTGGGCTGGCCGCAGGGAACCTTGGATTCCCTGCCTGGGCCCACCGTGACCTGCAGGGAGAACCGGAACAAGTCCTTTCTTTGTGCCCCGACTTCCTCACTGGTAAAATAAAGCAGACCTCACATACTGGTGTCTCATGCACACAGGTGCGCTTTACTGAATTAACATTGTTTAAGAATTTGACTGCCTTTAAGTGGAACATGAACTCTCCAGTTTCTCCAGGCCTTGCCTTTTGCTTACATCCATCTAGCCCTCTTGCATAAAGTGTCTACTATTTACAGTTGAGATTCCAGAATTGGGTGATTCTCTAATACTTTACAATAGTTCTCTAATACTGTGTGCATTGCCTTCTGTCAACATCTCTTTCCTATTGGGGCAGTAATGACTGAAACTAACGATCTCCTTCCTATTGTCCCCGCATTGTAAGTGAGCTGAAATGACTGGCGCACAACCACAAGGTAAAGGAGCCACTAAGAGACACGTGGTAGGAATAACAACAGTTCACATGTCTTGTGCTTACACTATGCCTTAGCGTTGGCCAAGTACTTCTTTGACCTCTGGTAAGGTTGCTGAGCAGGCAGGCCACCAACATCCAAGTGGACTGTGTCACCATCCTTCGTGCCAGCTGTTGAGAGGACAGGCCTGATGACCCAAGTCCAGCAATCCTCGATCCTGCTGTTGGTCGGGCTTGAGTATTTCTCCTGGTTTTGGTAGCTAACTTGGCAGTTGCTTTCTTTACTTAAAGCTTAGTGACAATGAAGCTGTTCTAAGGTATCTATTAAATTCACAGCTTGCTTCATTAAAAACCACTTCATTAAAAAGGCAAGCCAACTGAAGTGTTCGCAGGGCCGTGCCAGATGGAAGTGAGCTAACTGCTGGGTTCCTGTGTTTTTAGCCCATCCACTGATGGTGAGGGATGACTTCGGAGGGAAAATCCAGTTCCATGCATAGAAAGAATTGCATGACCAGATTCTATCATTTTATTGATACTTGCAGTGAACTTGAAATACAAATTAGAATCCATGTTCTCAAGAGGAACTTTCTAAATTCTAGTAGCTGCCCCTGCCTCTCCGTATCTGAGGAACAGACACACATCGGTGCAAAACACCAAGAATTGTTTCACACGACTTTTTTTATTTTAATTATTCTGGTTTTTAAAAAACACAAAGGAGGATAAAGAACAATATAGCAAACAGGTGTGTATCCACCACCTAGAAATAACAAATACTAGCATTTTGTGAGCAACATAGCCATTCAAAGGACCAGCATCTTGAGGGCGCAGAGAGAAAAATGAAAAATGTCTGTAGTCTTTACTAATTTATACTCAGGTGGCCTCAAATATAGGAGAAAATTCAGCCAGGTTTTTCTTAAGCACATCTGGACCAAGAATAAGAGGAAGTAAACAAAAGGAGACAGATAATCCTGAAAGATTGCAGACCCTATGGGCTAATTGCAAATATAAGAACAAAGCACAGCTAGTGTTGGCCACCAAGGGTCCCACTGCTTTGAAAGGCAGACAATTAGAAGTTATAATATGGGAGCTCAGGGTTGGGGGTGGAGGTGAGGGTGTCCCTGGGCAGCTGGCTGGAGAGCTTTGTAAAGGGGCGTCTGGCAGAGGCGCAGTGGAATGTCACTGAAGGACTCCAGTTCCTGAGCATCTTTCTCCTAAGTCTCGCTGAGATAACAAAGCACAGTTAGCTCCCAGGAATGGCCCTGTGGAGGTACAAGGCACCGGCATGAGCTGCAGGGAGACATTAATTGCAGACCCCCTGGTGCGCATTTCAGATGCAGAGTTAGAGTACCCACAAAACTCCCACCGAGGGCTTCTGCCAGCCCTCCTCTTGCCTCCTCAATTTTGTGTCAACAACTGACACTTAACTCCGAAGAAAGAATACACATCTTTAAACAAATAATGCTGTGAAATATTGTGATGAGTACATGACCATGGTTAAATGCTGCCTGATGAATACTTGTATTAGAAGGAGCAGAGTGGAGCAGTCGCCTCAGTCGTGCGTGCAGTGGGAGATCCGTGGTCGTGTATTCACTGAGTAACAACTCGTTATGCCCTTTTGTGCTAAGAGCTTCATTTTTAAGAAAAGGCACAGATCTGGACATGACAATTCAACCCAGTGCTATTAATTTCACTTTGGGTCCATCTGCTTTTATCCTGAAGGTGCTCACACCTCAAAGTTTTTTCTACTTATTACCTTTCCTAGGCAAAGGGAAAATATTACTGTACGTGCTATACACCCACTAGAACCCTCTTACTTCAGTGTCTTGGGTATCCCTGTAATGGATAGGATTCCACTTGGTAGATAAGGAAGCTGAGACTCCAAGATGTTAAGTCACTCTTGAAAGGTCTTAAATACTTCCAGCCACGGGCCTAGTACGTGGAGAAAACGGAAGAATCCAGGTCTCTGGCTCCACAGTCCATGTTCTTTCTACTATACCTGGCTTCTTCCTTCCTGGCTCAGAAGTACTTTCTTTCACTTGCTCATTGACACACACAGGTGCAAGCACACACAGAACTGATGACTCCCTTACCAATAACCAGGCTTTTTAAGGGATCAGATACAGTTCAGAAAGGGGAGAATGAAAACAATGTGAATTAAAGCCCTGATTTCCTTTTTTTTTTTTTAATCTACACCCAAGGATGTTTATTGATTTGAGAGAGAGAAAAGCACTGATGCGAGAGAGAAACATCGATCTGTTGCCTCCTGTATGCTCCCTAAGCCAGGACCAAACCCACAACCTTTTCGGTGTAAGGGACGATGCTCCAGCCAACTGAGCCACCCGACCAGGGCCTGGTTTCCTCTGGATGCTGAATTCCTCTATTAAACCCAGGACTGTTAGCAGGGAGGGAGGGATGAATGAATAGGTGGCGCACAGAGGATCTGTAGGGCAGTGAATACTGTAATGGTCTTTATACATTTGTCCAACCCCGCAGAATGCACAATGCCAAGAGTGAACTCTAATGTAAACTGTGGACTTTGGGGAACCTGCACTGACAAATTTGTCAAGGTAGGCTCATCCGTGGTAAGCAAATGTGCTGCTACGGTGAGGGATGTTGATCTCGGAAGAGGCTCTGCATGTAGGGAAGCAGCAGATATATGGGAACAATGCACTTGCCACTGAATTTGGCTATGAACTGAAAACTGCTCTAAAAAATAAAATCTATTTAAAAACCACAAAACCCTGAGCTGTGCCAGATTGCGTGGTGGGATAGGGGAATGGCTCTACTCCTCGGTGCCTCTTCATATTCTAGTCCCGCTGGGAAACAAAGTTCTTTGGGATAGCATCCCATTAGAAGCCGGAAAAGTCATTCCCAGTTTACCTACCCTTTCTTTTTCTTCTTTTCATCCAGTTCCTCTTCCCCTGCATTTCCGTCTTCATTTTACTGAGTTATTAGGCCACCAAAGTCTCCTGAGATTACTCCTAAGGGAGAGATGTTATTAGAAAACCTTATGAACTCAATATTGTTTAAGAGCCCTCTCCCTCCTTCCACAAATGGCTGTGAAGGTTAATCACTCATAATATGGTTACACACTCTTGTTAGGTAAATTTCTTTCAAGACTGTCATGTAAGTAATTCAGAATGGTGAAACTGGTTTTACAACTCATGAAGGAAAACACTGGTTTTCCCCTCAACTTATTTGTATAATTGCCTCAATTCCTTGCTGCACTTTCATGACAGGGGCAGCAAACTCAGGAAAAGATAAGAAAGACCCCTGGCCAGTGTTGCAGCGTGGCTGTCCTCCTCCGCGCTCACTCACTGAGTGTGCGTTCCTGTGGTGTGTGCCCCCGCCCCCCGGCCTGCCTTCATTCTTGAGGAGGTAGAGGCCCTGTGAGGCTGTCTGGAGTAAAACCGTTTTTTGCAATCCATTATTACAGAGTCAGAGGGGTAGATTTACACTGTGATGGATACATGAGAGGAAAGTTATGTTTGCACTTACATAGCACGAAAGAGAAAAAACTGCTTCGAGGCTCACAGTTTAGAATACTGAAGACCAGCTTGCATTCTTAGGTGTGCCACTTATGAAAATGTGTAGATTGGTTTGTGGAGACTAAGGCCAAATGAAAAGAAGAAAATGAAACCTTTTCTACGCACTATTTTATCACTACTTCACCTCCGGCGATGCTATTAGAAACAGAAAGTTGGGATAAATCGTGAGGTTCAAAATCTGTGAAGGCTCTGAGGGGAACGGCTAATGTAGCACACGGGAAACGCTGGCGAGCCAGCGCAGCGGGAGGCGTAAACCAGGATCCGCAGGCCTGGAAGGACTTACATCGGGGAAGAATCAGTAAAAGCAAAAAACTGAGCGATGAAAGGAGACTAGTCACCATCTTAGAAAATAATACACCCCCTCCTACTTGCATTAAAGCTGGAAGATGATGGGAGAAAAGGCGTGAGAGATGGAAGTGATGAAATGGCTCTAAAAGTTTTCTAAGTTCTGGCTCATCTGCTTAAAATCTATGACTTGAATGTTGAAACCCTGATATCATTCATTCATCAAAATATACAGGTTTTCAGCTGTTTATAAGATGTACCTGATAGATATACTCATCGTATATCTGAAAAGTAACCCTATTAGAGGAAGATATGACAAGGGAAAAGAAAATATCTAAAAACCAGAATTCATGCAAGATGGAGGGATTTTTTAAAGAAAATCTGCAGGAGACTTCAACTTATTTTTACCAAGGAGGTTTTCCAATCTCAGATTTTTTAAACAGCGTTATTGAGATAATTTATATACCACATAGTTCGTTCTCCTATTTGAAGTGTGTAATTAAGTGACATTTAGCATATTCACGGTGTTGTGTGATCATCACCACGGTCAAGTTTAGACCATTTTCATCACCCTAAAAGGAACCCTCGAACAGCTCAGCCCCCGCCCTGCAACCCTCCCCACCCCCACTCTGCCCCCTGCTTCATCCCTAGGCAGCCACCAATCTATTTCGTGTCTCTCTGGATTTGCCTATGCTGAACATTTCCCATCAATGGAATCCTACAGTATGTGGGCTTTTGTGACTGGCTTCCTTCACTCACCATGACGTTTGCAATGTCTAATCGCACATTTTATAGAAAATGTATCTTAACCTTCCTTGCTCTAGTTGGATTTATTTTTGTTTTGGTTCCTTGTCAACATCCTATTTACCCTAATGCGCTGCTACTGCTAGTCATTGTTTACCGAGTCCTCCCGCTGTGTCACTGTTCTAGGCACTTGCCTTTTCTGCTCTTGGCACATATAACCATCTCCATTCTAGAAATGAGGAACCCGGCGCAGAGATGCCCGTGGTCTTTCCCCTCTTCAAGTTTCGCCTTTTCCCCACTGCAGCTCACGTGAGGAAACCCTGTTCTTCTCCTTACTCTTTCATTGTATGGAAATCATTCGTATTGGTTTTTTATATTGTCTGAATTTTTGCTGCCTTTGCTCAATGAGAGTCCTTTTCTTCCTTCAATCCAATTAATAAATTAAATTAAGGTTGCTTTTTTGATTCTGCTGCCCTACAAGAATGCAATTTTTTAAATAAAACATTTTGTGCCCTAGGTTAATTTTTGTTTTTAACCAGGGTCTGAGGAGAAATGATGGATTCTCAAAAGGCAGTCAAATCCTACCGCCCATATTTTTAAAAAATACTACATAAGGTTTTCTTTTATTTAAAGGAGCATTCACAAAATACCATATCCATAGATTTACTTTCTGTCATATAGTTGAATGTGTTAAGTGTTTGGAATTCCATTCTTACATTTAAAAGTCAACTGGGTTGCCAGAAGTTCAGATGAATTTGTGTTGTTATTAGTCTTTCCCACATTGAGGATATAAGTAGGTCGTCTGAAAGCATCGGGTTTGATCACAGCCACGTAATGCATGTCTTTCGTAAGTTAAGTACGGGTGTCACACAAATGGTTCCTATTCCAGAAGCAGAGATGACAGGCAGAAGGAAAGGAGGGAGAGTTCTGTAAATTGCTGAGACCTCCGAACAAGGACAGAGGGGAAGGAGCCAAGGGCGCCAGCTAGTGGAGCACTCCTGTCTCAGCACACTGCGCTGCTGCGTGGGCCCGGACACCCCCGGCCCTGCAGTCATGCTGGCGGGCATCTCTTTTCTCTAGGGCTCCAGCCACTGGCTGCCCCTGAATTGCTCCCAGTGAAACAGGTGGGGCTCCGGTGCTAAGGACTGTCATTTGTCCACACGTGGGTGTGGAAGCTCCAAAGCTATTGCCGAGCCTCCAGCCCTGTGGATGTGCTGCACACGGTGTGTGGGAACAACACGCTGTGTCCCAAAGATGAGACCTTACTGCCCGTACTCTTAAATTCATCAAGCCTCAGAAAGTTGGGCTGGGCCAAGGAGTGTCCTAAGACATTTTATAGAAATGCTCTAGAGCATTCTAGTGCTTCTTCCCCTCAGACAGGCTTGAGAATCTGAAAAAAGCTTGAGCTCATTATTGTGAATATAGAGCACTGTATAATACTACAATCATCACGGCTGCTAAGAGACTAGAACTTAATTATTCCAGCCACTAAAAGAAAGCATAATTATGTAATGTGATAGACGTGCTAGCTATCTCTGTCATGGCAATCACTCAATATTAAATGTATCAAATTAACATATTGTGTACCTTAAATTCACACAATGTTGTATGTCAAATACTGCATCAATTTAAAAAAAGTTTCATTGAAAGGGGAAAAAAGCTTGAACTCTCTCCCCTGAAATGCACACCCAGTGTCCAAATATAGCTTCAAAGGAGTCACAGGTTTTCTGAAGCTTTATACCCTAAGTCTAGGACCCCTGATCTAGAAAAATAGTTGTGCAAATTGCAAAGCACATAGATTTTCTAAAAATATCTCCTGCACCCTTAAAATGTTTTAAGCATGAAAAGTAAGAGGGACTTTTCAACAGTTCGCTGCAGATTCCCTCCTCTGGAAGGAGGCCATGTTGTAATTCTGCCCGGACCACAACACTGGATGCAATTTGCCGGTCTTGAAGAAAGAGCTAGTGATTCCGTCTGCACATATGCAGGACTGGGCTAGTTATTAACTTAGGTTATGCCATGGTTGGCTTGATCCTGCCTTGAGGACATATAGGGGGCACATGTCTCAGGATCAGTCAAGCTGAAAATGTATGTGTGTCTCCCAGCTGGGGCAGAGCTTTCCCACAGGGAGGAACTGTGTTCACCCAACCGGTCTCCCGCCTGCCCTTCTGCAATACCAGTCCTTGATATCATGGCCCACGTGGCCCACGTCATTTGAACTGTTTCCCCTACCCCTTAAGAATGTCTCCCCTGAAGACAGCTTCATGAGACTTGCAGCAAAATGGTCTTCGAATATTGAACATAATCAAGAGAATTAATGCCAGCAAAATGGAAAATGCTGCCTTCCCCTCCTGTAACACTGTGACATATTTCTACCTGGTGTTCTGACAGTCTGGGTCCCATATCTAATGAAGGGTAGGCAAAAAGATCTGGGGAGCAGCACTCACAGGTGGCTGGGTTGGCCTGGACAGAAAGAGGGAGACTCTTCAGATGCAAGGAGGTTAGGGAAGAGTATGTTTGGAATCTTGAAAATCATGACCAGCTCAGACAATGGGAGCAAGAAGTACGTAACACAATCCAAATTGCCTGACTGCTGTAGGGCTCCCTTCAGAGTTTCAAGGTGGGAAGTTTCGGACAAAAATAAAGAGGTACCAGCTAATACTGCATCCTGTGAACTTAAGCCATGGCCCCAAGTGGAGCCTTGAGAGATTCCAAACCCATTCATTGCTAGGGTGTACCTATTGTCAACAAGATCAGCCTCCTAAATATTGGGAGTTCTTGGCAGTAAAACATTGAGCTATAAGGACTGTGAATCTAAAATTGCCTCTGTCCTCATAGTTCTCCCATCTGGCATAAATTGTTCCCTTTCTCACAGTGCCCCCATTCTTGCTTACTTTGGGAGTGACCCTGGGAGGAATGTCTCTTCTCTCTTCTTGTTTACATTTCATCGAAATCCCTCCACCACACTCTGCTTGGATAGTTTTTATACTTACGTTCTCACTACATCTGAGGGATACAGATTTTTAAATGTGGTCCCATTTTGAGAACCTGGTTTTGAATTTGATTTCTCCCTCTCTATTTCTTTAAGCATCCCCTGTTATCAAAATAGCATTTTAGTACCCTTATCCCTGTTATTCATCATATTCTCATCTTTTGTCTGGTGTTCCAGTTGGGGCTTTTTCTTGGTACATTGCTGTCCTGACACCTTTTACCCCGTGATCCTGTCCTTCTGATGGAAGGAATTACTCGAAGTTTCAGAAACCTGGGCTCCACAAGCAGGCCAGCAGAGAGGGTGTGAGACACCAGCAACTTTACCCGCTGGAGGCCAGGGCCCCATTAGGGCCCACATGAACAGGGCTCGTGGGACTGGGAGCTGCCCCTTCCGCCCTGTTTGTACATGGCCGCACTGCACTACTCCATCGTCTCCCAGAGGGAATCATCTCTGTTTTCGGCACTGTGCATCTTATCTTTGTCGATTTCTTTTGGGAATTTCTGTTTTCTCTCTCTCCATCCTCCCTTGGTTGTTTATCTCCTCTTACGTTTCTGGCTTTGCATGGATCGCATGTGCTGCCTAATTCTGCAGCATCTTCTCGTATGTCAGACAAGCAATCCCTATTTGGCTGTGATCCCTTCCACACAGCGATGATATGAAATAATTGAAGAGAAATGGTTCCCATTTTGCTTATATCTGAAGTTGCATGTGAATACATAAAATTATTTTGCCATTTAATTCTGCTGTGCTGCTAACCTTATCTTTGGAAAATTTCAAACCATTGGTGTGAGTGTGTGTAGCATTTGTTTAAATAATGCCAACGCCAAATATAATGTCCCAGACGCAAATATAGTATTTATGGAGCATTACAGCCCATTAATTTGCTTATCAGCCTAAGTCTTCCAGGGAGTTTCACAAACCTCCAGGGTGTCCTTGAATATAACTGATGCATCAGCCAAATCACTGCTATGGATGCTGGAGCCGCTGCTAAGTCTGTGTCTGTGGCAAAAATTGCTTTATTGTACTTGATCAGAAGAGTCAGGGTAAGTAGTGTGTGTGTGTATTTCAGTTACACTCATCTGATTTCCACACAAAGCAATCCTCTGGTTTGGAAGAATATATGTATTTCTTCAGCTAATATTTAGTAAGCATAAATTAAATATTTTAGGAAATGGGGATATGACTGGATGAGTCAGAACAATGTCGGGCACTAATAGAGCTTACCTGCTAGAGAGAAAGATACAGGATAAACAAGTACACAAGTTAAAAGATTAGAAGGAAGGAGACTTGACATGGGGTGGTGAACACACAATACAACATACAGGTGATGTATTACAGATTTGCATACCTGAAACCTAGATCATTTTATTAACCAATAAACCAATGTTATTAACCAATGTCACCCCAATAAATTCAATAAAAAATACATAAATGAAAACATTATTTCTGCCAGTGGTAAAAGTCGTAAAGAAAGAAATGAGTTGCTGTGGTAAAGAATCACTGGACTGTGGGAGTGCGTGGTGGTTTGTGAAGGCAGACATATGTCTGATAAGAAGGAACCCGCCTTTGGAAGAGGTCCGGGCAGAAGGAACAGCCACTGCAAGGACTCGGAGGCAGGCAGCTCAGCGTTTCTGAAGCCGGAAAAAGCACTGCTAACAGGCACGGTTTGAGATGCCAGAGGAGGCAGATCCCAGGCACTTAAACTTCCCTGTCGTGGACCCCTTGCCAGCCTATCGACGCCTATGGATCCCTTCTCAGTGTCATGTTTTTTTTTTAAAGATGTTATTTATTTATTTTTAGAGCGAGAGGAAGGGAGGGAGAAAGAAGGAGAGAAACATCAATATGTGGTTGCCTCTCACGTGGCCCCCACTGGGCACCTGGCCCACAATATAGACATGCGCCCTGACCAGGAATCGAACTAGCAATCCTTTGGCTTGTAGCCCACGCTCAATCCCCTGAGCTATACCAGCCAGGGCCTCAGTGTCACGTTTTTAATTATAGGAGATAAAATATGTAGGAATGCGAAGGAAACCAATTACATTATAATTCATCTATCAAAATATTTAAAAGACAAAGTTGTGATATAAAATGTAAGGGCTTCTTTAACACATTTTGTGGCAGATGTGATAACTATGAAGTAGTAGTGTCAAGATATTTGCCATAGTTGTAATGTGATCATATCACAGGTACTGCTCACAGTACTGAGATTTTCTGCGTAACTCAATGAAATGCTGAAGTTCAATTAGAGATTGTAAAAACAAAGCTTTTCCCCACCCCAAAATCACAGATCTCATGAATGCTATCCTCGGCCCTTGGGGCCCATGGAGCTAGGGTACAAACACCTGGTCCACATCACACAGTGCGGTGTGGGCCAGGACACAGTGTTACACCAGTGGCGTTCAACCTGTGTGCTGCAGAATTTCAGTAATTGGTTTGTGTGTGCCATGTGATGGAAAAGGTTGAAAATTGCTGCATTCCCCCAAGTGATGCAGAGACCTCTAGGAACTTTAAGCAAGAGAAGTGACACAATCTTGCTGCTTTATAGATCCTGGATTCTATGGTTACAGGGATAGAGGAGAGAGGAGGCTCTTACATGGCTCAGGTGAAAGATGAGAGTGGCTTGGGAAAAAAAGTAGTGGCACTAGAGAGAGATATGGGAACATGTTCAAGATGTATTCCAGAAGAAGTAGCAGGAGCTGCTGATAGCCTGGATATAAAGGCCCAGGGAATGAGGAGAGGGAGAATAAGGATGGCACTGAGGTTGTTCACAAGAGCCTCTGGTATTGGTGTTGCCACGTCTTGGTGTGGGACAACCTGGGGGTGGGGGGGATCGATCTGTGGGAGAGTTGGCATGGCGGAGGTGAACCCGTCTCCCATCATGGGCCTTGTAAAGTCTGAGATGTTCATCGCCCAGATGGAGAGAAATCTAGTAAGCAGCGAGATGCACGAGGCTGCAGCTCAGAAGAGTTGACGGCTGATACATACACTCTTCCGTTGAACCTGAATTTTTTAGCAAAAGTGGGAACTTAATGACAACTAGAGAATGTCCTTGATTCCCCTCAAAGCTGCACCTTCCTCGTTGTTTTTAGGAAGACTCCCATTTTTTACTCCCCCATAGAGGGGACAGAAATGAATAAAGGTCACACAGCATTTGGGGGAACCAAAGCAGTGGGTAGCTGGACAGAGTATCTCATCTCCTGCTCGCCGGGCCACATTATCTCCTGCACCGTGCTCTTTCCCCAATCTTATCCATTGTAGGAACAAACAAAAATCAGGACCAAGATTTCATGTAATGCTGGAGCAAGTGGAAGGGAAGATTTGAAAGGACAGTAGGCCGGAGATTTCAAATACTGGCTGTTCCACCTTGTGTCGTGGAACAAGTAAATTACCTCCCTGATGCCTAACACCCTAAATTAAGTTGACAATAATAACACCACCGGGTGTTATTAAATTCAGTAAAAAGTATCTGGCAGATAATGGGAATGCAGTTACATATTTTTGGTTGAACCAGAGTTGTATAATTTTTAAATGGATTTTTGGTAGTGTTATTTTCTCATATATTTCAGGATTATTTTTCTCTAGGGGAAAAAAAAGATAGTAATTGTGACTAAATCAGCACAAAGGACCTTGAACAATTTACTCAATTTCTCAGGCTATTTCATGACCTATGGAAAAAATAGATGGTATTCTGTGGCTGTTTATATCTTGGGAGAGAAAAATCTTGAACAAAAACAACGGGCTTTTCACCTTGTAGGAACAAAACAATGTATGGTTATTCTTGGAAACCTAAAGAGAGCGAGCAATACATAAGGAATGCTATCTCTGGTCTAGAAGGCTAAAAGCAGTGGAGTTGACAACGTGGTGTTTACACGCTAAGACATTTTCTCTTTACCAATCGATTTAATTTATCTAACTAATATTGTAAGATCATTTCCGGTCAGGGCCACCCGCACCTTAGATGTTTATTCATTCGTTTTCACTAGGCATCCACTGTTCCAGCACTGTTCTTGGATTGAGACGTACGAGATGCACTGCCACTGTGGCGTTCTCGTTAAAGTGGGAGCAAAAAGATAAATAAATAAACAGACAAATAAATGAATAGCATCATTTCAGAGAGTGTCATGTGCTCTGTAGAAAATATAGCCAGCTAATGTTTGCAGGCGGAAGGAGCGTTTTCCATGAGAAGGCATCATTTGAGCCGAGACATAAATGATGAGAAGGAGCCAGTCATGCAAGAATATGGGCAAATGAAGGGTAAGAGGTAGTAGGAGACGTGGTCAGAGGGGGAGGCAGGAATGACAGCAGGTCTTCTTGTAGTCCCAGGTAGAGAGTTTGGCCTTTATTCTAACCATTGGAGGGTGTTAAGCAAAGGAGTAACGTGATCTGATTGATATTTTCACCAGGTCTCTGTGACTGTCGTTTGGGAACCGGACTGCAGGGTGGCCAGGGTGGAAGGAGGAGATGATGCTGGCTCAGGGATGGCGGCAGTGGACATGGACAGCAGTGCCCGGACTCCAGATAGGTGCCGAAGGGAGTGCCAGGAGGACTTACTGAAGGGCTAGACGTTTGGGGCAGACACAGAAACGAAACAGGATGACTGAGCGACTGGGTGGATGGTGTTGTCATTGACTGATATGGAGGAGACTCGGAGAGAAAAAGGGGTTGTGGGTAAGTGCTAAATCAAGAGTTCTGTTTTGGACAGATTAGGTTTGAGCTGTCTGTTAGTCATCTCCGGAGAGATGTTGAGTGGGCTGTTGAATATGCACATCTGGAGCTTTGGCGAGAGGCCGGAGCTGAGGATGGACATTTTAAGGTCGCGAGCAAATCCTCTGTTAAGTTTTTATTGGAGGTGCAACGCTTCAAGCCTGGCTTTGATGTCTATATGGAGCACGCACCTCCTCGGCTTCCCTGAAGTCAGAATTTCCTTCTGTGTGACTTCAGCTGGGCTGAAAATTCACTGATAGTCTGTGGAGTTCAGGGATTTAAAACTCTGGTAAGAGTTTGTTTTTGTGCTCTGCTGTGTTTCAAGGAAACTGAAATGCATGGCTTTCGGGTTTGATCTTCACTTTTAAATCATGCAAGAGACCTGTCGCATATCTTCTGATCGTCGCGCTGCCCCTTTCACATTGTGGCTTCCCAGGCAAGCAAGACACTTTAGTGTTGTTTGTGTTGGGCTTGGAAAATAAGACCCAAGGCAAGCACTTGGTTAACAACTCTACCAAGTGTCAGATTAACAGCAGGCACTGAGGCAGATAAACCCAAGTGAGTAAATGTGAGACCATGGCCTGCTTTTCCCCCCCAGCTCCAAACACTGGCTATAGTTCTATCAGTTGTTATCCCTTCTATCAGTTCCTTTCATTAAGGAGATTCATGGGGAAGGTTGTAATCAGTCAGAGCTATTAGCCTCCAGAGTGTAATCTGGTTCTAGTACAACCTGACCTGCACAAAGTCCTGTCTACCTTGGGGGTTTAAGCCGATTAACTCAGAGCCTGGGAGGCAGAATCTAAAGGCCTGGAGCAACACACCCCCTTCACTGCTACCCACCAGTAAGGGATTTAACAAATTGACACTGTAATTAGATCCAAACCCACAGTTAACCCACCTTGAAAATAATCGCTAATGCCTGGCTCATTGCAGAGGTACCTTTACAGCCAGTGAACGAAGCTGTGTCACTGGGAGCGGAGTGCTCTCTAATCCCCTCTGCTGTCACGAGCCCTGCCGTGCTGAGTACTGCGGGTTTCTGTTGTGTTTAGTTGGTCGGTTGCTGTGTGTACCTCTTTCCAAGAGTAGCTCAATCATGTGGCTCGGGAACAAGTTGGTGACTGGAATGAGATGTCCACAGAAAAACAGGCAGCTCACTGCCAGGGCTCTCAATAGCTTCTCTGCCCTGCTTTATGTTTTTTGTTTTCTTTTACAATTTTTTTAAATTTTGCTGAATTTATTAAGATGGCATTGGTTAATTAAATTATGTAGGATTCAAGTGTACAATTCTATGATACATCATCATATATTGCACTGTGTGCTCACCACCCAAAGTCAAGTCTCCTTCCCTCACCGTATATCGGACCCCTTTACCCTCCTCTGCCTCCCCCCAAACCCCCTTTTCCTCTGGTAACCGCCATTCTGTTTTCCTTGTCTATGAATTTTGTTTGTTTTGTTTTGTTTGTTGCTTTCAGTTTTATAGCTCACATATAAGTGAAACCATATGGTTCTTAACTTCTTCTGACTGACGTATTTCACTTAGCATGATGTTCTCAAGGTCCATCCATGTTGTCACAAATAGAAGTATCTCATCTTTTCTTGCGGCTGAGTAGTCTTCCGTTGTATGTATGTACCACATCTTCTTTGTCCAATCATCTATTGAAGGACACTTCGGTGGTTTCTGTGTCTTGGCCACTGTAAATAATGCTACAGTGAACATAGAGGCACAGATATGTTTATGAATAAATATTTTCAAATTTTTCGGGTAGGTTCCCAGAAGAGGGATTGCTGGGACATATGGTGTGCCCTGGGCTACCCAGAGATCCCCTGGCAGCAGGTGGATCTCACCGGGGGAAAGATGCCATACCAGGCAGTATTCTCAATCAACTCACCTCAGCTTTTGAAATACAGCTAACTAAGTATAAGCTGTGGACCAAAGTTAAACGGAAGGTTCTTCAAAAATGGTATTTTACTTGCAAAAACTCTTCATAAGTGGCAGGACGGATTCACTGGTATTTTACTCCAGGGAACATGATAAGTAAATATTTCTTATTGTACTGATAAAACAGTTAAGGTACAGTCTAACTCCTTGCCCCTTTATCTGCCTATTCCCCCACACTTTTTGTTACTAAGAATGATGATATAATAAAGTGGTTAGGAGCGCAGACTTTGGAGCTAGACTACACGGACCAAAGCCAAGGCCAATCTTCTACAAGTTATTTAACTCTTCTAGACCTTGGTTTCTCTATGTATAAATGGTGGTGATGATAATGGTACCTTTTTAAAGATTACTGAAAAGTAAATTAATTACTACATGTAGCATGTAAAATAACATTTGGCATATTGTAAGCATTGGCATTCATTCAACTCAGAGTGCTGGATGTGCTAGAAGCCAGTGATATGGAGACAAGGTTTCTCCTCAGGTCAGGTGGGAAGATGGACACACAGATGCGCCATTCTGGACTGGCCTACTCTTCACTGAATGTTTGGGATAGGAAGATATTACTATAGAATGCAAATAATACTATGTATAATAAGTATAACTGATGAGAGGCTGATGACATATATGAGCAAGAAGTGTAACTGAACAATAATTGAGATAATATTGTCAATTATGAATCAGGCCAAAATGCATGATAATAGAGATCCGTCCTGAATAAGTCCAGCCATTGTTAATATAACAAAAACAGTTTGTGCGACATCGATGTAACCTGGAAGCCAAGGAGAGTGGACTGGAATTCCCATGTGTGAATAATGATGACTTCACTGTACTAGTCAGTGGAGGCAGTAGACACTGTTGAGTAAGCATGTGTGCTGTGTGGCCATCACATTCAAAGTTACTGAGCAAGTAGAGCAATGAATCTGCATCAAATTTTGCGTTAAGCTCGAACATTCCTCCACAGAAATTATTTGGATGATTCAGAAAGCTTTTGGGGATGATGTAATGAGTGCAGAGCAAATACAAGTGTGGCATAAATGCTTCAAAGGTGGTCAAGAATCTGTTGAAAGTGCTCTACCTTCTGAAAGGCCTACAACAAGCAGAACACCTGAGAATGTTGAATGCGTATGGGCTGCATTCAACAAAGATCGGTGACTGACAGTGTGAGAACTAGAAGCTGATTCCAAAAGCTGTTGTATCTGAGATTATGAAGCAGATCTCGGCATGAACCATGTTGTGGCAAAATTTGTTCGGAGGCTTCTGCTACCAGAGCAGAGGGATCATCGTGCTGCAGTTGCTAATGACTTGATTCAAACCACTACCAATGAACCAGATTTCCTCAAGAAGGCTGTAACTGGAGATGAATTGTGGGTCTACAGCTATGATTCGGAAATAAAGGCCCAGTTGTCCCAGTGCAAATCACCTGGTTCTCCATGCCAGAAGAAAGGACAGCAAAGTTGCAGCTGTGTTTTGGGATTGGGAAGGTGTTGTCCATCACAAGTGTGCCCCCGCAGGCCAAACAATTAACAAGGAGTACTCCCTCCATATTCTTCATCAGTTGAGAGATGCAATACGATGAAAACGGCTGCAACTATGGGCAACTGATGATTGGCAGCTTCATCACAACAACACTCCTGCCCATGCATCACATCTGATACAGTTTTTTGGCAAAACGTCAAATCGCCCAGATTTTATGTCCTGCAACTTCTGGCTTTTCCTAAAACTAAAATCACCTTGAAAGAGAAGAGATTTCAGACCATCAATGAGATTCAGGAAAATAAAGCACTTCAACTGATGGCAATTCCAACAAAGGATTTTTCAGAGTGTTATTCAAAACACTCTGGAAGAGACACTGGGAGAACTGTCTGAGGTCCCATGGTGCCTTCTTTGAAGTGGACAGAGGCATGATTGTCCTATGTACAGTGTGTCTTGAATCTTGTATCTTCAAAAAATGTTTCTCTTTTGTGTAGTGCATGGTGGATGGATACTTTCTGGACAGACTTCATGTAGCTGAGATTAAACACCCAGACATTGGATCTCTCTGTCTCTCTCTCTCTCTCTCTCTCTCTCTGTCTCTCAGCATTTCATGCACAACTAA
The DNA here is from genome assembly GCA_004027735.1 of Carollia perspicillata. Taxonomy (NCBI): domain Eukaryota; kingdom Metazoa; phylum Chordata; class Mammalia; order Chiroptera; family Phyllostomidae; genus Carollia; species Carollia perspicillata. Next base: position 20,454 of record PVKM010004847.1, on the reverse strand, counting down.
TACATAATGTATATTTATACAGGGAATCCATGTTCATTGTAGAAAAACAAAAAATATATACAAAAAGATAAAAATTAAAAGCCATTTATAATTGCTCAGTTTTATTTGTTTTATTTTTCAATTACTGTTGAAATACAATACTATATTATTTTCAGGTGTACAATATAGTGATTACACATTTATATAACTTACTAAGTGATCACCCCACTAAGTCTAGTGCCATTTGACACCATATATAGTTATTACAATATTATTGATTACATTCCCTTTATACCCCTGTAACTGTTCTTATAACTGGTCATTTGTACCTCTTAATCCCTTCTTCTTTTTCCAACTTCTTCCATCTGGCAACCATCAATTTGCTCTATGAGTTTCTGTTTTGTTTTGGTTTTTAGATTCTACACATAAGGACAATCATATGGTATTTATCTTTCTCTTTCTGACTTATTTCACTTAGCATAATACCGCCTAGGTCTATCCATGTTGTTTCAAATGGCAAAATTTCATTCTTTTTTATGGCTGAATAATATCCCCTTGTATCTATGTGCCTCTTCTTTATCCACTCATCTATTGATGGCCATTTAGGTTGCTTCCATATCTTAGCTATTGTAAATAATGTTGCACTGAATATATGAGTGCATGTATCTTTTTGAATTAGTGTTTTAGATTTCTTCAGTTAAATACCCAGAAGTGGAATTGCTGGATCATAAGGTAGTTCTATTTTTAATTTTCGAGGCATCTCCATACTGTTTTCCACAGTGGCTGCAGGGAAGAGCCGCAGCTTTGCTGGGTGTGCTGGTCCGTGTCTGTGTGAATGCACTACCTCTGTGTCAATGTCAGTGTCACTGTGCATGCAAACGTATGATTACATACCCAGGATCACACTGCACATTCTGTTCAGTAGCATTCTTTTCCTGCTCAGCAGTACAGCATGTCAGTAAATATAAAATATATTTTTATATCATTTGAAATTACTCTATGCTATTCTATTTTCAGTAAATTCCATAATTTATTTAGACCATCCCCTATTGCTGGGAATTTGAGGTATAACCACATGTTTTCTCTCATAAACTCTGCTTGTATAAATATCCTTTATCAGCCTACTTGGATCTTGAGCAGAGGTTCTTACCGTGGCACAGTGCGATTTTTTTTTCTCAGCAAAAGATATTATTACCACTGGCCTTGTTTCAGGGGGCTGCATTTGTATAAGAGATAAATACCACTCGGGGTCCTGAAGAAGTCCCAGATGTTAACATAATAGTACCTGTTTAAAGGACTTCGTACCCAAATACGACCCCGCAGCAAACAACGCAAAGAGTAAGCTAAGCCAAAACTACATGCATAGTGTTAATAAGGTGTGAAACCTTGGTATTGGGTGATCATGTACACAGAAAATGGCCCGGAAATTTTTCAGGAATGTAGAAGATCAAAAATAATTAGGAAATAAGAAACTGGGAACAAGCAATAGTAATTTCTAATTTGCCTTTCCAATTTACTTTTTATCAGACAGAGGTAAGTAGTGATTCATAATTACCTCCTTCCATACCTGAATTATTTCACTGAGTAATGTCAAAGGTCACATAGACAAGTAAAGCGCTAAATTAGTTTTAATAAAGTGTATTAAGAATTCCCAAGCAAAAGAAATCGGAGGAAGTCAGCCAATGTAGTCAGCTTGTCTGTGAGCCTGTTACAGCTATTGAGGACCTACTATGTTCCAACAGGAAAATCAGCCCAGCCTTCCAGACCTGCCCCTAGAGACAGTCTAAACTGCAAGAGGAGTCAGGTCGCTGCACTCTGGGCACCACTGCATAAGAATCTGGATTTCCGAATGTCTTACACCTTTAATTTCCAAACATGTACAGATAGGACATCTGAACAATCCATGTTCATTTTAGAAAACTGTGAAAAATAAGCAAGACCCTGATCCTCTTTTTAGTTTGACCTCTGAATCACCTGGAGCAATCCGTTAACCTTGCTGAGCCTCTGTAAAATTCAGATAAAAATACCCAATTTCTACTCCCCACTTCTTAGTGTTTAAGCAAGAAAATGTTCATTAATAAGAGTTTTTTAAGTTTCTTTGAAGATGCTGGGACGTCTTAGGTAGCATTCCAGCACATTTGCACTTGATCAATTTGGTATTTATATTAATTTTTATACTTTATTTATATTCACAGGCAAGTCAACACCCCATTATCTATTTTTCAATATTTCTTTAGGTCCATTTTTGAGCTGAAATGACTCCTGTCAGCATCTCAGCCCCCTGCTAAGGTGGATTGTTACTGGAGGGTGTCATGTTGGGTCATTTACTCTCTGCCTCAGGCAAACATCCACAGATGGAAATCTTCCAGGAAACTTTCTTCTGTACCTTTTACCTTCTGTCTCTTCTGCTCACTCCTTGCATCTTTTGCTGGTCTTTAGAGCTCTTTTCTCTCTTCCTTTCACCCTTGGACATGACATGCCCATCTCTCTCCAGTCAGACTCAGCCCCTCTCGTCTTCTCTGTCACGATCCTTTGCTTCCCACCAGTGGATTTGTGGAAGCTGTTGTCGTGGCCACTTGGGGTGTCTGCTCAACGGCCCATAGTGCTCCCATTTGGGGGTCAGCCCCCAGCACTTCTGGGCCTCCCCTTTGTTGGTAGGACGAGATGGAAGACAGAGCCACCAGTGTCTCTCCCCACTCCCACCCCGTTACCTGTGTTTGACCCCACTCCTCTGGACTCCATGGCCTCTCTCATTATTACAGGGGATGGTGACACGAGAGTGTCAAATTGTTTGAGGACATGTTTCAATACTAATTTGAAGCCCCCAGGCCTCTCGATAGAAATATACACTGACACCAATATGCAGGCGTAATTTTTTTTCTAGAATAGATTATGCAAAACATTTCAGCAGATACTCAGCAGGTTCCCAAGTGGGAGGACTACAACCCTATCCTATGGGAATTCTCAGCTCTAGTCTTTAAACAAGCACAAAATTCTCCCCATCCTATTTGGGGTTGGGTCAGGCAAGATGATAGCAAAATTAAAATGTCTGGGACCGTCCTAAGTAGGAGGTTCAGGATCCTAAAACATGGCGGGGGGCATTACTGAGTTCATGGTCTCAGGTGAGTCTGTGTATGTGGGTGGTCCCCAAGACCACCCTCAGGCTGAACGATTCACTAGAAGGACTCACAGGACTCAGAAAAGCTCTTACACGCGGGATTATGGTTTATCACAGCAAAAGGATGCCGGTTAAAGTCAGTGGAGGGAAAAGGTGCGTGGGGCAAAGTCTAGGAGAAACCATGCACAAGCTCCCAGATGTCCCCTCCCAGTAATGTCTCACATTACTCTGTGCTTAATTTTTCCAGCAACAAATTGTGACAGCACATACAAAGCATTACCCAGAGCCTTGGCGTCCGCGTGTTTATTGGGGTCAGTCACATAGGCACGCAGTGCCTGCATGACTACCCGCAGCACTCAGACTCCAGCCCCCCAGGGCAAAAGGAGGTGTTCAGCATAAATCACATTGTTGGCAGAAGCTATCTGATTACACTGGTACCCTGTGGCCCAGTGCCTCAGGCATACAAAACATTCATCAGGCGGAATATTACAAGGACTCAGAGCTCATCCCCTAGGAGCCAGTCTTGCAAACATGTCTTTCTTGGGGATGGGCAGGAATTGAGCAATCCAGGCCTGCTGAATTAACCCCTTCCCACCCATATTCCCACCCATATTCCCTGAGTCAAGATACTGGGAGGCTTTGGCTACATGAGAGCACTTCTGGCACCTCAACTATTACCTTCCAAAAATAACATCCTCTCCACCTGCCACTTAGACTCACTGTGATTTGCAGTAATAACCATTGAACTATTTTCAAGAACAGCTGGCCATCTGCAGCAAGGACACATTGTTATTATTATTATTATTATTATTATTATTATTATCATCATCATCATCATCATCATTATCATAATCACTATTGTCATATTATTATCATAATCACTATTATTCAGGGGGCGGAGGCATGGGAATGAGCCCTTAATGCTCCCTTGTGATGTCAGAACAAGTCAGAAGTGTCGTTTTCCAGATTCTGAAGATAAAGACAACTTCAGAGGCATGTGACTCCACTCCACCTGGGGTTTTAACCATGTCCTGTCTTTCTCTCTCTCCTCCTTGACAGTGGCTGAGAAACCCAGGCCCCCAGCATGAGAAGCGGACTCTGTTTGGAGACATGGTGTGCTTCTTGTTCATAACTCCCCTGGCCACCATCTCAGGCTGGCTCTGCCTGCGGGGCGCCGTGGACCACCTGCACTTTAGTAGTCGGCTCGAAGCCGTGGGACTGATTGCACTCACTGTCGCACTCTTCACTATTTACCTCTTTTGGACACTAGTAAGTATGGCCCACAGCCCCAGGGACGCAAGCCAGCTAGAGCTGGCAGCCCCTCAGCTGGCACAGCTTGTCTGTCTCACATCTCACCTGCTGGTTCAGGCTGGCGAGAGTGTGTGATTTGGTTTGTTACTACATGTGAGTGTATGTGTGTGCGCACGATGCGTGAGCAAACGTGTACTGCTGGGAAGAGCAGATCAAGTACAAAAACCCCCCAGCTTCTGAGAGCCCACCAGTCAGGGACACACACCCTGGACTTTTCTCCCCTCTGGTAGGCTAGGCTCTGTCTGTTACAAGGCATGGCACTTTCCTTCTCTTGCTTGTGTTCCTCATTTTTTGCTGGGATCGTAGTATATCATGAGCAATGCACATGGCCACTGCCGCTGTCACTGCCTGCATAGACTATGAGTCCTCCTGCTGGTCACTTTCTTCTTACACCCCGACCATGGCCTGTAGTCTTCGTTGGGCGCGGGGTTGCCCAGTGCCTGACACTTATTCTGTGTGTTGGCATATTGACCCCACTGCCCATAAAAACAGCAAATTATCTAGCTCAGAAGCTGCCGCCGAAGAAAAACCATTTCCCAATAAGCATTCCCACTGTAGAAGAGGAAGACTTTGTAAACATCTCTGTCGTTTTCATCCTGTTCAATTATGAAGGAAGCTGACTGCCAGGGGCCGCTCGGCAGCACCCACAAAGTGCAGCGTTTGATCTCTCTTTATGCCCCTCTGGGACAGGCAGCAAAGAACGTCACCATCTAGAATATTTTCAGAGACGGGGCCCCCTCTTGCTGGCATTCCTCTTCCATGCTGCTTGTTTCTAAGCTGAGCATGTTTCATTGTTATTTGGCATGTATTTCCTGTCTAACGTGTACTGTTCCGGTATCCCATAGCACAGCATCGGCACGGGGAAGCTTCCATTGCTCGTGAGTTCTCCCAAGCCCTGCCCACCTGCCAGTGGCCACTCCTAACACACTGACCACGACTCCCTGCTCATTTCCCTCCTGTGCCTCCCCCCAGGTGAGAGTGCTCAGACAGTGAGCGGGGCACACAGTGCAAGCTCAGCGACAGGGGCCTGACTTGAGCCTTAGTAAACAGGGAGTGTTCTGATGCTTCAGACGTGATCCGAGGCCTCTGGTTAACGTAGGCATTCCGTTCCCAGCCTAATGAAGCCCCCAGACAAAACCATCGTTGTCTCCTTAAAAAGTCTACGCTCCCAAACTGTATTCTAATTCCTTATGAATCAAGCTATGAAGCTGGCTCAGAATGCACAAGGATGCTGTGATGGGAAGAGAGTTAGGAAGAGAAAGTTAAAGAGCCTCGCTAACACTGCCTAAAGTCATTTCACTGCTCTGTGCCTCAGTGTTCCCATCTGCGCAGTGGGAATGGTAATAACATCCATCCTGCCAGCTTCCCCTGCTGCTATTAGACTCACATGAAAGAGTGCAGGGGGAAATACTTTGGAAAATAATTTTTTACCGTGATTACAGTTTTACTTGTCTACCATGTTTCTTAGAAGAGTTCCTTAAATGAAAGTATAGACTGAATACTAGCTTTCAAACCAATTGAAGGCCTTTTTGAAAATCAGCTTTGTAAAGCATGCACTTACCCAACAAGGAAGAAAGGCAGGGAGGAGCATGGAAGGAGGAAAGAAAAATTACGAAGAGAAAAGTGGATGTGACCGTTTGATCTCCCATTTTGGTTGAAAGGGAGGTATGGGTGGGAAAGGTACCTGGAGTGGGCTCCTTTAGGAGGGGGTAATATACTTCATTACAGAAATGTTTCCCAGAGCCAGTGTAGCCTAGTAAAAAGCACATGTTTAGAATCCAAAGGCCTTTGTTTGACCCTAAGACTTAGCATTCTAATAGCTGTGTAGCATTAAACAGGGTACTTAACCTCTCTGATCATCCTTCCTCTTATGCAAAAAAAATAAATAAATGGAGGAAATGATTGATATCCCTGGATCAATGGGCTGTTGTGAGGATTGGGTGGGATAACATGGGAACACGCATCAGAGCACCTAGCATAGGCACCCTGGTTTTCTTCCTGTGACTTCCCTGCCCCCCCAACTCCCTCTATAAAATGCAGAGCAGATGTCCCTTTGACTGGTGGGAAAACTGTGCTACAGTGTCAGCTGAGCAATAGGTTACTGAGTCTAGACGAACTCCTTCCCAGATAAATGCTGTACTGAGCTGCCCTGGCAAGAGCTGTAATTCAGAAACTGACAGCACTTGGAAACTGCCCTCCAGCAGAAACCCATTGTAAACAAGCTGTCAAGCTTAAGGAGAATATGCTGTGAAAATGTCTTAGATAAACAAACACGGTGTCAGTCCCAGCCCCGCTCCTCAGAGGAGTCTTCCCGGAAGGGCCTCTCAGGCTGGATGAAGGGGGACACGCATCCATGCTGTGCCCCTAAAAATGCCTTTGGAGTTCCTTGCCGCTCACAGGGCCACGGGGGCCTGCCCTTGACACGCACTTCTTAAGTCCCGTCTTCTGGAACCCGTTGTGTGGAAGCACAAGTATCCGGAACCCAGGAGGCCACGGCCTCAGCCATCTCCACTCAGAGCTCAGAGAGGGGTGCCCCGGAAACATCACTATTCACATCACACACAGTTGGTTTGAAGGCCATGCACAGACACCAGGAGAGCTAGCCGAGAACTGAGTCCACATTAACCACTAAGAAGTTGTCCATAGAGATGCAAGAGTGGAGGCACTGCAGTTCAGTGACCGCAGGAAGTCCTCCCAAACACCGGGTCACTGGTGCAGCCATTGCCTAGCGCGGAAACTTTGGTTCCATCAATCACAGAGTGAAATGAAAGAACGTTCTGAGTCCTCTAGCCGATTCCCAGTCCCGTGGGCTAGTCATTTAAATTCTCATTATAAAGAGGGAAAACCTCTAATAAAATACCGTCCCCAAAAGGCTCACTGTGGGACCGGTCTGGACACACCCCCGCGAGCCCGCGGCCACGCAGCATGGGGGTGTTCACTGTGACCCGTGCTGGGCACCTCTCGCGCGGATGTACGCCCACGCAGCGCTCCTCAGCTGCGGCGCAGTCAGAGAGCTGGGCCCATCTCTGAAAAGGCAGCTTACAAAGCTCTGGACGCATGGATAACCTCACAGTCGCACAATAACCCCCTCCGCAGAGAAAGGGCAGAATGAAAATGCATAATAACACTTCCCAAAGCCTACTGCGACTTTACAGCAAATGTCGAGCAACAGCCTGTCACCTCGCTGACCGGGAAGGTGGGGACCTCCCCTGTGCCAGCCATATGAGCTCAACTCTTCACACGGACCTTACCCGAGATGGGGGGTGAATAAGTAGCCTTTGGATGAAGACAGGAATGCACTTCAAGAAACCCATCCGATGAGGGGTAGTTGTATTACAATAGTGGCTCAATCTGTGCTCTCTCTTCCCCTCTCTCTTAAAACCTCGGAAATTTCAGAAATTGTGCATTTCTGAAATTCCCAATGCTCCTATTGCTATAGCTTCTTTTGGCTTATGTTTATTTTCCTCCCACTGCCTCTTTATTTCTCTAAATCAAATCTCCTTTTATTCCTACTCTACTCCATTGCAGGGAGGGAGCTCTTAGAGACCGAAGCCGGCATTCACCCAGGGCAGTCGCGTGCAGCGGTCCCTTCTGCCCTGAGCCCAACTTCCTTTGTTTTCCCTCCCGTGGAGTCATCTGCATATGCCTTCCACTTAATTGGATTTGCCTGCAACCCGTGGTAGTTAATAGCAGTTAAGATAGATTAATGCGTAATAGTACCTCATTCGTTTGTCTGAACAAGTGAGTTGATTTTTGTACTTCCTGGAGGGGGAACCCAGAGACGGACAACGCAGTTGTGGACTCCCTGTGTTCTTGGAAGCAGGGCTTCTCAGGCGGGGATGTGTGTGCACTCACCTGGAGAGCTTGTTAAGAGGCATGCTCTGATTCCTTAGGACTGGGCAGGGCCCCAAATTCTGAGTCTCTAACAAACCTGCAGGTGATACAGGCCGACCCTACACCACACTGAGAGCATCATTAAAGCAGATAGCCCAGACTCCTCCCCACCCATTTCTTACATCTGAGCAAGATTGTCACAAAATTACCATCTTTTCCGTACTTAATCCATCAAAAATAACAGGCCAAGAACATTAACCTGTGTGTGAGGCACTGTGCTAAGTGCTTTTTTATTTTTATTTTTGTTTTTCACTTACAGTCGACATACAATATTATTAGTTTCAAGTGTATAACATAGTGAGTAGAGGTTTTTACAGGATGGGGCAAAAGCAGGTCTCCAGTTGTTTGCATGAAAAATAATGTACAATAATGAATAAATAATAATGCAAGAATAAAGTCTGTGTTTTGCCTACTCACAACTGTAAACCTGCTTTTGCCCACCCTGTATAACATATAAAGTGATCGACCCTGTAAGTCTAGTACTCACCTGACACCATGCGACAACAGTATTACAATAGTATTGACCATATTCCCTACGCTGCAGGGGCTAAGTGCTTTTTATGCGTTATCTCGGACATCGTTATTCACATATCACAAACGAGGGAACTGAAACTTGGAGATGGCGAGCAACCCTCCCAAAGTCACAGAGCCCCTACACAGAGGAGGAGGATTCCAGGCCCACGTGCCTGGCCCCGGAGCCCAAGGCCTGCTCCCTACCCTGCAGAAGAAGGAGCTGCCCACCTGCACTCACAGCTAATTCCCTGCTTACTGATGCCAAGCATGTGCGGCGCCTTAACATCATGAATGAAAGGACTCTTGATTTGAAATTCAGTTCTCCTGTAATATTTCCAGATTCCAGACTTCTTGTACTGCCAAAGCTCTTCATTAGTACTTGTCTGTGTTCTCCCTCTTCCCTGCCCTTGGCCCTGAACAGCAGGCTTTCTAACCTGCCTCTCTTAGATTCATGAGTAGCACCAAGCAGCAGCAGGACAGGATAGATAAAAGAGAATCAAGCTTAAAAAAAAAAAAAGAAAAGAAAAAGAAAAAAATCCCTGATCTGCTCTGGCATGTTCAGGGCCTTTTGGAGAAAAGCACATCTGTGTGAGTTTAAAAGCTTATATTTTCATACCCAAATCTCTCTGGCACTCAGCCTGTGGCATTTGCTTCCTAGCCTCAGATACTTGAGCGAGCAGCCTTGAATTTCATGATCCTGCCATGCAGCCTAACACGCCCTTTCTGATCAGGGGCCTGCATTCTCCTTCACTTCTGCTAACACTAGCCTCAAACCATTGGGTCAGCCACTCTCTGACCTGTCCTGGGGTCAACCCAATCCACCCACCTCAGAGGACCACACAGCCCATACATGGATAATTTGTCACCCTAAACCCATGGGCACCTTCCTGCCCAGAACCTAGTCATCTGGATGCCCTCAAACTGGGTCCTGGCCCCATTTTGAAAGGCAGTTTGTACATCTTCAAAAGTACAGGTGAAACTCTGAATTTCCTGGGAAGTCCATCAGTGCTTTTTGCCAGCCTTCTCCAAAACAAACTACATGGGCGATCATCTCGTTCAAGTACGTTTGCATAAGAAGCAAGCACAGTTGTGTCAAAATTAACCACAGGTTCCATGTTCGTACTGTCGTGCATGCATAAGACAGCCTTAAATCTTAGGCAGTGTTGCAATTTGAAAGCGTAGGATATTTATTCACGCATCCATTCATGCAGCAAACCCTACTGAGCCACTTCTCACTGCCAGACACTGTGATAGGTGTGGGGCATGTAAAGATTAAAACAACCCAAGCCCCGCTCTCCAGATGCGTCTAGTGCCAGGGAGAAAGAAACAAGTACACTGATGTGCAGGGCACTTGATGCCATGCTGAAGTGGGCACCAGGCCCTGTGGCTCAAAAAGAACCAATTGGGGAGCTTGGTGCCTCTGCCAAAGCTTCCCACAGAATTCTGGGTGTCACAGGATACTGGGACTGGAGGCATAGGGGCTCACCCATCAGGGCCACCCAATATAGTTTGGCAGCTTATCCGCCACACAGTAAGAGAGATGCCCTTCCTGTCACAGTCGGTGTGGATGGGGTCCTTTGGGTTGTGCGGTGTCTAACCTGCAGAAGGCTGCAATGCATGAAGCCCTAGCATCCCTCCCATTTAACAGAGACAAACCTGGACCAAAAAGGCACATCACTCAGTCCCACAACTGGGGGAGCTGGCACTGTACGCACTCTGCCCACTGCTTCCAGCCAGCTCCTTCATCACAGATGCTTTGGGACCTAAACACAACTATCCCCCCAATAAATCCAAAACTCAGAAAAAGCCTTATTACCTATTGACACCCTGATTTTACCCGACACGAGGAGGAATGAAGGAAGCCTCTCTACAAGCCGTTCCAGTGTGTTCGCACTTGGGTGCCCTTTGCCTGGTGCCCGATGCCCCAGCGCCCAGCTCTCTAGAGCAGCCTTGCCCAGGGTCCTCGCCCCACTGCGCTGCTCACTCCCGGGGGTTTGGAGCCGCGCCCCATGGCATGCTTGTTTCTTGGGTTGCGTATTGGCGTCTGCTGACCTGAAACCTTCCCTTATTTTCCCTCTCCTACCCGCAGGTGTCATTTAGGTACCACTGTCGATTGTACAACGAATGGCGTCGGACCAATCAAAGGGTGATTCTCCTCATTCCAAAGTCTGTCAACATACCTTCCAACCAGCAGTCGCTGCTGGGCCTCCACTCTGTCAAGAGGAACTCAAAGGAGACAATTGTCTGACATTTGTGTGGTTGGTTGATTGATTCGTTGTTTGGGTTTAGAAGTTTCTGCACTGGGGCCACGCACTGAGCCACCTGCAACCCGTCCTAACCTGCCCGTGGGCCGAAGAACAGCCAGAGCCGCGTCAGCGCGTCGTCCCGAGCAACGAACTCTGCCAGGACTGAGCAGATGCTGTCTCACTTCGAATCACGGATGCTGCAGTCATATGATATTTGCTAAGCTGCCAAACATGTTATTTAGCAGATACTGTATGGAATTTCCTGAACACCTCTTTAACATACGAGGAAGGTTGCCCTGCTAAGGATGCAGTTCAATTCTTCCTTTTTTATTACTATTTCAAATATATATATATATATATATTAAACTTAGATGATAATCGAAATCGAAAGCCACTGTTAAAACTGGTTTCTTGGTTTGGACGGGTTTTGTTTGGATTCGTTTATGTGTTGCTGGTGTCTACTACAGGTTCTTCGGGGCCATTCATTCGATAGCGGACGTGGTCTTTCTCATCTCCCTCGTGTCCCATGCTCAGGGGACAGGGAAATGACTGCAGAACACATCGCGTTTGAAGGATGTTTTGTACTAAACCTCACTTAATTATTCTGACTTCAAAGGAAAAAGAGGTGTGGCAACTCTCCCCACAGCGAGCTGTTTATTTAAATTTCATTAACGAGAACAAATAAAGCTGGTGAGAAGCACGCTCCTGTCATCTTGTTTGGTACTGACAGCTGATGGAAGCTATTTTCTAATAATAAATGCCCGGTGTGTGAAAGACAAGCCCCACTGATTGCAATACTTTTATTTTTAATTACGAAACCTGTGAAGTCTCCCAAAGTAGATTTTAAAAGGAAAAAGGAAGGAGGTTGGTGTTTTCACTCCCGTCTCATTCAGCACATGTCTTAATTCTGCATTCGCAGTGACTCGGAGGATCGTTAGACATTTCTAGGAACCCTGGACCTGTTTTGCATATCAATTAGCATTCTCATTGCTCTATTGAATTTCCAGCTTGACAGGTAGATGTGGCCAAAAAGAAAAAAGAGGCCCATCTCAGCCCCCTAAGACCCCTTGGTCTCAGTTTCAGAAGACAGAGCCCCACACAGAACCTTCCCCCAACCATGAGCCTATCTGTCACAGGCTGAAATAGACTTTTTGTGAGGGCTTCGTGTCCCTCTTTTATCTGTGGGGGTGTAAAGGGCATGGACAGTGCCTGCGTCTGTGCGCCCACGGAAACCAGGGAGCGGACGCGCGGTGTGAGGAGAGCGCCAGCTCCCGCCGCCTGCCCGCCCACACGCAGGGGGAGAAGGCGGAGCCCAGCTTTGGGGAATGCTTAAAATATGGATTTCTAGAACATGACCCACATTCCGAATATCACTCCAGCGTCTGCCTTACGCTCCCCACGTGGGAGAACAGAAAGTGCAAAGGAACAGGCAATGAGAAGGGTAACGATTTTTGTCTGCAGATTGATCCAGCTGATGCAGGTGTTGCCTTTGTCTGCGGAGCCTCCACTCACAGACTGTTCCCGCGCCGCCGGGGAGGGAAACAGCTGTACTGCTCTCCGCGCAAAACTCAGATGTGCTTTATGGCTTGTGACAATAGATTTCCTCCCCACCACGCTTCACTTCGACACTTCAATTCCAGTAATATACGTCTCAGCCTTTCCGCTGTTTACTTGGCCCTGCTCACCCCTCTGGGCTATCATTAGCGGCACCGCCATCTACCGTTTCTTAATTGACCTTTTTAAAATGCTGGACGCCACTGGCTGCACACAGCTGTCACACATTAAATTTCCAGAGCCGAGAGTCCAGCTCGGTGGCTGGGGAATAGTAGCCCTGTGATACCGTTGATAAATGAGGTCCACCCAGTCTTAGCCCCTGAGCTGCCAGGTTCACCGGTGACACCTCTCGACTGAATGGCGCACTCTGGAGAGGACCATACCCCTTCTCCTCCCTGCTTCTTCCATGAATTAAGGAAGTGACAGATTCCCAGGACCGTTTCCTGTTGAGGTTGGCTGCAGATAATCCCTCTGTCTTGGCTCACGAGATGAGATATAGTGATGCGAAATGTTTCAGGCTCGTCCCAGCAGCTCTGCACAGCTCCTGTGCTGGGAAGGTCGGCACAGCAGTGCCGTGCCTGTGCCACACCTATTTTCCCCATGTTTGCCCCCCCGGCCTGAGAAAATAAGGCAGAGTCAAAATTCGAGGAGTAGCTTGCACGTGGGGTGGTGGGCAGGCCACCCCTGCAAGCCAAGACGGGCATCTGAGCCTCCCCTCCCAGGCTTACCAGCTTAGAACTTCCTTTTGAGGAACTCTGAACTCCCCCAGCCTCAGGGCCCAGCTGCGATTCTGCAAGTTTTTAGAAGACACCTGGGGCCCCCTTGGTCTTTTAATCCTGTGGCTGTTCAAGGTGGGAGAGGCGAGGGAACTTCAGGTTAGGCTCAAGCACCAGCCAAGGGGGCCGGGAGGCAGTGCGGACTCCAGTCAAGGCTCTGCGTCTGTCACCAAGAAATGCTGCACCTGCCTGGAAGAAAAGGTGCCTTTTGCTCGCTGGCTCCGTGCTCCGTGGGTAACCAGCAGCCATGCGAGTCCATTTTGCACTAGCATGCTTTGCACTCCATTTCTTTCTTTTTGAAAGATCAAGAATGACGTGGGGAAAGGACTGGGGAGGGGCAGGTAGAGGATCTCGGTGGTGCGCTGCTTCCCTCTACCTACCATCTTCCTGCAGAGTCCTCTCTCCCACACTCCTTGCCGTATCCTGTCCTAACCATTTTTCCTGAGGACGGTGGGTAGACACAAACGTGTGTCACGGAGAAGCCAGAGGGGAAACTGACAACTGAAACAAGGGCAGCATGCTCCTGCCTGCCCCGTGTGTGCGCATGTGTGGTCCTGCGTGCTCTCGTGTGGGGGACAGAGAACACGAATGTTCCTGTACTTCTACAGCTCCTCAGAGAGCTGCACAGAAGCTCACACAAGCTGTAAAACCCAATTAGGGAAAAATAAATAGCATGACTTGGAAGTTGCTTGCTTTTGTCTTTTGGGTCCTGGTCTCCCTTCCTCGTGCCCTGAGGGCCCCTGGTTGTTGCTTGCATCTGTCCTGCAGCCACAGTCACTTCATTTTCAGAGAAGGGATCTCATCTGGGGGCCTGGAGGAGCCAAAGGAGAAAACAGAGCAGTGTGGCAGCCTATCGACCTGCCCTTCTGCCAGCGGCTGTCTCGACCCCTCCTGACTGCCCACCCGGCCTACAGAGCATCACAGCACTCACAGAAACTGTGTCTTTGCCCCACCCTCACCAGCAACTGTCCCAAGGCCTCAAGAAGGAAATTTGGCACGTGCTTCCTCTCCACTTTAATCTGGAATGTTCCCAGAAGCTACCTGAATATCAGCCACACAGCTTGTAGCCCTAGTCCTGGAAAATAAATGTACGTTGTGAATCTGAAGCCTTATAGAGTATGAGAGGTGGGCCAGCAAGTGAGGACAGGGTTCAGGATTATTTAGGACAAGAGGTCAGGACCAGGATGGACCAGCCATCCCTCCCAGCTGAGCACACAGAGGATGCAGCAGACTGACAGCATGAGACCCGTGCCCCAAGAGGCCGGAGTCTGGGAAATCGGCACTCCTGACAGCGATCCTCGGGCAGCTGCAGGCCCGCTCCAGGTTCTGCAGAAATACAGGGGTTAGTATGTTCCACAGTCCACCCTTTTTGGCTTTGTAAAAGTCTTTGTGTCTGGGAGTTGCCTTTGAGACATACTGGCTTTCCCTTAAGTTTAGCTGCTCTGGAGTGATTCTGGCTCTTTGCTCCCAAGGGCAGCAGGATGGGAGAGACCCCACCGAGAGTCAGACAACCTGGGTTTAAGCCTGGCTCTGCAGCGGCCCAGCTGTGGGTTGTGAACGAGTGACCCCCACCCCCATTTCAGCCTCAGTTTTTGCCTCTATAAAATAAGGATAATAACTACCTCAGACAGTCCTGGGAAGATTCATAAGGCTTAGCTCCCAGCAGTTCGTGAATGAATACCCGCCTCCCCTCCCCTCCCCTCCAATCACTGTTGCTGGTATCTAGGCTACTTTGCCGACGTAGCTTGGGTTTTGATGTACAACTTTGATAAGTGACTTGAAGGGCCGTAACCAAATAGTTTTAAATCCTTTTCAAAGTGGAGAAGAATTGATTTCAAATAATCAACAGATATTTATTGAACAGACATGCTTGGGAGTAAAAAGAACTGTAAGAGACGCTTCTGGGGGTTGGAATTCCTGACTTGATTGAGATCTTTGAGTTATGTGTCGATTTCAGTTGCCTTTGCATTTCCTGATACTGAATGGAGCTTATGACTAATTGAGAATTCATCACAAATACAAAAAACTGCTCGTTCTGCATCCAGTGCTACGGAGGAAAACAAATATAGCCCATCAGTTGTTTGTGTTCCCAGAAGCCAGGGACTCGGGAGTCACTGAGCTCGTACATCTAGTGCCTTCTTGGAGGCTCTGAATTCCGAGCACGAAGACAATAGGAGGTGATCAGCTTGGGGAGGCCGGCTTCCTTTTGAGAAACTCTTCTCTTCAAGCCTATTTGGGCCATAGTTACTCTATCAAGGAAATGAATATACAGCCTCTGTCAGAGGTCTTATTTTTATCTTCATTGTGGAAACCAGATGCAAAGAATTGGGTTAGTCATACATTTTAGTCCATGACACGATTTCTGTCACCATCCACCTACAGAGGTTCCTGTTCTATTTTATTCCACAAATGCGTACAAAGTGCCAAACACTTCCCATGAGCCATGCACTATTCAGCACTTTGAAAATTATCTCCTTTAATCATCACAATGACCTCATCTATTGCTGCCTAACACACCACCCCAAACTTTAGTAATCTAAAAGTTTCAGCACTTTATTGGGTCGCACTATTCCATGGGTTGACCAGGACCCAGCCGGGGAGTCCACGGGCAGTGCCTCTTCTGGTCGCCCTGAGGCATCTCAGGTGGCCTCAGTGGCCCGTCTCTCCGCACGACATCTCACTATCAAGGCTCCCTCTCTTTCCGTGGCTGCTCAAGGCTCCAGGAGGGGGGGAGCATCTGTCCTCATTAATGCAGGCGCTTGGAAGTACCCGAGCGTCACTTCCTTGCATCCTGTGGGTCAGAGCAGTCACAGGACCTGCCTCCTGATGGGAGGCGCTGCTTGCACACACAGGGAGAAGCAGAACTGTTCGGGCCCATCTGCAGAGATGAGCTACCAGACCTGTTTTACGGATGGGGGCGCTTTAGAAAAGGTTAGGTTACCTGCCCAAGGAAACAGGGCAGGTAAGGGGCAGAGCTGAGATTCCGGCCCAGGCGCTGGAGTCCCTGCTGCTAGCTCTGGATACGTGCTGTGATGCCTCTCGGTCTTCTCAGAGGCTCAGCTTCTGGCTTTACCTCTTCCCCTTCATGCCTAGTCTCCAATCTCCTTCCTTCCCGAGACACCCACTCCAATATGTTCGATATAGAAATGGAATCTGTCTATATCTTTGCACAAGATCGTTTCGTGAACCTGTCTTAATTTACATAAAAATGATTATGCTAGGAGTCTCCTTCTTCCCCTGTCTCTCCCCTCCTTAACGCTGCTTTGAACATCACGCTGCTGTGTATCTAGTTCATTGCTTCCAATGGCTGCTTGGGGTCCCGTTTCACCTCTTCAGTCCCTTCCTGTTACCCCCAATTCCTCCACCCGCCCACAGTGTCGTGGTGGGCACCCTGGTGCTCGGCTCCTCACGGTCCTGGGGAGAGTTCCTCTGGACCAGCACCCACCCACTGGTGGGCATGCGGGGTCACAGGGTGCCGACAAATTCAGTTCCACTGTTGTCACATTATTTTGCAGAGAGACTAGAGCACTTCAGACACACGCCCCGCCCCCCAGTAGTGGCCAACTATTCCCGTTTCTCCGCATCCTTTTCTATACTTGCTATTTATCTTTAGCCAATCTGACATGATTTACTGCCATATCTGTTTAAATTCACGCTTCTGTATTTTTCCTACTGGGTTGGCTATCTTTTCCTTTTTAGTCTCTCCAGACAGTTCGACGTGCCGCCGCGCCCCCGCTTGTTCGGCTCTCCCAATTATGTCTGCGGTGTGCTGCGTTGAACAGACTCTTTAACTGTGGCCTAGGCAAGTCTCGGGGGTTTTTTTTTTTCATGTACTAGGTCTGGGTGGTCTTATTTAAATTGTAGAAGTTGTTTCTCATTTCAAAACCACAAAGATAGTTCCCCGTATTGTCTCCCTTCAGCTTTGTGGTTTTTTATGTCACCCTGAGGCCTTTAATCTCTCTGGAGTTCATCTCTGTGTATAAGATAGGAATCAACTTTATCTTCCTAAGACAGGCAGTATTTCCATCACCACCTGCGTGGCGATCTCCCCTTTCTTAATTCAGCTGTGGCGGAACCTGGATCATAATCCAGTTCCGCCCAGACAGGGGCCTGCCTCTGCTCGCTCGGTTGGCGGCTGCGGTCCTCTGCCCCTGCACTGCCTCACCGCCGGCCTCACCGCGGCGTCAGGGCACTCTGTGTCCGTGTCCGTCGAAATGAGCCACTTCTCCCCAGCGCCCTGCCAACCTCACTCCACATTTTTTCAAAACTGACTTAGCTATTTGCGGACAATCTTTTAATTCTTGTGGATAAATTTTAAAGTAGTTTTGTTAAGTCACTTGAAAGGTCTTGGAATTTTGATTGGAATCGTAGTGAATTTATACATTCATTTCATGAAAATTGACTTTCTTTACAGTTTCTATCAACCCCATATAATGGTCATAGCAGAACACCATTTATTTAGGTGTCCTTTGGGTCCTCAAATAGCGTATTAATCATTGTCAATAAAAGGTGCATCTTTTGTTAGTTCGACTCAAATACTTTGTAGTTTGTTGCTATGGTGAATGACACCTCGTTTTCTCCGTGGTTAGTGCTGGCTTTGAGGAACACTTGTTACCCTGTTCTCTGCCGCTGTAGCCCCGCTGTGGGGGTGCTTGCTGGTTTCACAGAGCCTTAAAGAGGGCTCGAAGTTTCGCCACCATCAATATCTGCTATACATTTTCATTATATAATTTCATTGAGTTTTTCTGTTTTCTTTCTATTTCTAGTACTCTATGAGTTTTTTAAATTAATAATAGTTAATAATACTAAAACTCACAGAATGTTAGAAATAATTAGATATTTATTATTAGCTCTGGCTGGTGTGGCTCAGTGGATTGAGTACTGACCTGTGAACCTAAGGGTTGCTGGTTCAATTCCCAGTCAGGGCACAAACCCGGGTTGTGGGCAGGGTCCCCTGCTGGGCACATGTGAGAGGCAACCGATCAATGAATCTCTCACACATTGATGATTCTCTCCCTCTCTTTCTCCCTCCCTTCCATTCTCTCAAAAAAGAAATAAATAAAATCTTCTTTAAAAATATATTTATATTACTGACTCAAATTATTTTAAAGAAGATATTTATTAGTACTAATTAAATATAATTAACAATAATAATATTGAGGGTTTTGTGTAACCTTCTACTTTAATCTACAGTAATAAGATACCATCTTATTACTGTAAGATTAAAGTTGAACTTGCTACTTTTGAACCATCCTTTCATTCCTGGGTAAATGTCACTTAAGATTTTATAAAAATATGTTTTAGTAGTTATGCTATTACATGTCCCAATTTTCCCCCCTTTGCCCCCCTCTGGCTAGTACACCCCTTCCCTCCAGCAACCTCCCCCCTTAGTTGATGCCCATGGGTCATGTCCATGGGTCAATTTCTTTGGCTTCTACACTTCCTATACTAGTCTTAACATCTCCCTGTCTATTTTGGACCTACCAATTATGATTCTTAGTCCCTGCACCTTTCTCCCCATTCTCCCCCTTCCCCCTCCCAGCTGACAACCGTCCAAATGATCTCCATATCTATGATTCTGTTCCTGTTCTGGTTGTTTGCTTAGTTTGCTTTGTAGGTTCAGTTGTTGATAGTTGTGGATTTGTTGCTGTTTTAATGCTCATAGTTTTGATCTTCTTTTTCTTAGATAAGCCCATTTAACACTTCATGCAACAATGGCTTGGTGGTGATGAGCTCCTTTACCTTTACCTTGTCTGGGAAGCACTCTATCTGCCCTTCCATTCTAAATGAGAGCTTTGCTGGATACAGTAATCTAGGTTGTAGGTCCTTGCTTTTCAACACTTTGAATATGTCTTACCAGTCCTTTCTTGCCTGCAAAGTTTCTTTTGAGAAATCAACTTGACAGTCTTATGGAAACTCCTTTGTAGGTAACTCTCTGCTTTTAAGATTCTCTCTTTATCTTTAACCTTTGGCCTTTTAATTATGCTATGTCTTGGTGTGGCCCTCTTTGGGTCCAACTTGTTTGGACTCTCTGTGCTTCCTGGACTTGCATGTCTATTTTCTTCATCAAATTAGGGAAGTTTTCTTTCATTGTTTTTTCAAATAAGTTTTCACTTTCTTGTTCTTCTTCTTCTCCTTCTGGCACCCCTATGATTCAGATGTTCGTATATTTGGAGCTGTCCCAGAGGCTCCTTATACTATCTTCATTTTTTTAAATTATTTTTTCTTCTTGCTGTTCTGATTGAATGCTTTTTTCTTTCTTATGTTCCAAATTGTTGATTTGATTCTCAGCTTCATCTCCTCCACTGTTGGTTCCCTATAGATTTTTCTTTATGCACTTAATGTAAACTTCATTTCTTCCTGGGTCTTTTTCATGTGTTACCATACTCAATGAGTTATTTGAGCATCCTGATAACCAGTGTTTTGAACCCTGCCTCCGATAGGTTGCTTATCTTCGTTTTGTTTTGTTCTTTTTCTGGGGTTTTGTTCTGCTCTTTCATTTGGGCCATATTTCTTTGTCTCCTCAATTTGAAAGCCTCCCTATGTTTGTTTCTGTTATTAGGTAGAGCTGCTTTGACTCCCTGTCTTGGTAGCCTGGTTTATTATAGAAAATACACCTGTAAATTGTGTGGGGCAGAGCCTTAGGTAATCACCAAGGTGAGGCATCCCACTTCACCTCTTTGTGGTTCTGTGTGATGGGAGAGCTCAGAGAGGGGATGATGCTGTTGCCTGACTTCTGGAACTTTCCAGTCACTTCACCCACTCCCCATATGGGACTGGTGCTCTTCTAGCTGTTGTCCTGGTGCTGAATCCCAGGGTGGATAGAGCTGCGTGAGTTGTAAATACATGTGGGCCCTTTAAGCAGAGTCTCCTGAAAATCTGGCAGTTTCTTCTGCTGCCTCCACCCCCACTGGTTTTTACAGCCAGAAGTTATGGGGATATATCTTCCTAGCACTGGACCCCTGGACTGTGTTGTCGGCCTGGGGCTGGGATCTCTTGCTCCCATGGTATCCCTCCTGATTTTTATTCACCACACGTGAATGTGGGACCGCCCATTCTTTTG